>JAYDZK010000099.1:222802-258708 GCA_034509185.1 Euphonia xanthogaster
GCGGCAGCGAGCCCCGTTAAATGCGGCGGCGGAGCGGGGGCGGGAGCGGCCCCGCGGGGGGAGCGGAGCCGCCCGGGCCGGCCCGGCCCGGCGGGAGGGAGGGGAGAGGGGAGAGGGGCCGCCCCCCGCCCGGGACATCCATCCGTCCCTCCGTCCGCCCAGCCGCCCTTCCATCCTCCGTCTTCCCGCACTTCGCTCCGTCCGTGCCCCGCAGACCCGCCGCGGCGGGGAGGGGGGGGGAAGCAGACAGGGATATTTTATATTCCCCTTCCCAGAGCAGCGTTTCATCTTCAATTTCTTCTTCATCCGGACTTTTTCCCTCCATCCTGCCGCAGTCGGTTCTCAGAGCGGGTGGGTGCGCTGTCCCCTCCGGGTGTCCCCGCGGCTGCAGCCCCTCCGGGATCCCCCTGCCCGGGGGCTCTCCTGCTTTCAGCCCAGCCCTGCCCACGCCGCGGGAATGTCACCCGTGCTGCTCCCCCGGTCCCCGCAGTGCCTCCTGGTGTCGACCCGCTCCCAGCCACTTCCAGAACTGGTAGGGGTCACCCTTGGCACCCTTGGCAACCTCTTGTTGCTTTTGTACCAAACCAAATGAAAGCAGAAGGTCTTAGGCCAAGAAAGTTGGGGGTGTTCAGTCTGGAGAGGAGAAGCTTCAGGGAGATCTTAGAGACTCTAACAGTACCTAAACGGGGCTTACAAAAAGGAAAGGGAGCAACTTTTCATATGGGTAGATAGTGTTAGGACAAAGGAGAACGGTTTTAAACTAAAAGGGGAGAGATTTAAATTTGATATTAGGAAGAAATGATTCTCTGTGAGGTTGCCCAGAGAAGCTGTGGCTGCCCCATCCCTGGAAGCATTCAAGGCCAGGCTGGACAGGGCTTGGAGGAACCTGGGATAGTGGAAGGTGTCCCTGCCCATGGCAGGAGGTTGGAACAAGATGAACTTGTAAGTTCTTTCCAAACCAAACCTTTGTGTGATTCTATGATTCACTGCAGCATCCCAGTGTTTGTAAAGGATTTGCTCTGATTGGACTGACATCAAAGTCAAAGGGCTCTTTCCTCCCTAAATCTGCCTGGGAAGCAAAAGGGGTCCTTTGGGGCCACTTGCCCTAAGGGAAAGATCTGTGCAAAATCCTCCTGTGGCTTTGCAGACTGGGCAGTGGCCAGCAAGGGCAGCTGCTCAGCAAAGGATGGGAATTGAAACGTGTCCAGAAAGCAGCCAGTGAGCCAAAGAGAAAAAGTCTTTAGCAATATCAAGCACTTTAAATTTGCAAAGATTTTTTTCTCCCCCACAGTAAATAAATCTAATCTGCATAAAACCTATTAATTGCTTATTGGAAAAAAATCATTAAACCATTAATCAGTCAGGTTTCCTCTCCCCAGGGAGTGTTTCATTACTTCCTCCATCTAAGTAGGTAAATAATGAAATCTTACCTGCAAAGGCTCATGACTCCAGCATAAAAGATAAGAAACAGAGGTCTCAGGTCTTTCTGAGGAAAAGGTGATGTTTTAAACCCTCTTGAGCATTGCCTGAGAGCCTCAGCTGCACCTCTGTAAAATGGAGGCAATTTTATGAGCCTCCGGTTCTGTGTTTAAAAGAGAGCAGTGATCTATGCCCTGCCCAGAAAGGGGTGACTTGGTTCCCTGGCTCTGGGCAAAGATTTTCAGTTGTGAAGCCCAATCTGATGGTTGTGCATTTTTCCAGGTCAGAGTTAGACCCCTTGGTCTAACTCCTCCTCCACAAGCTATTGCAATTTTTTTTTCTGCCAGGGGAAGGCTTAAAACTCTTAAAAACAGAGTGACAAGTGGAGGGAAATCAAGGAAAGGCATTGCCAACTGCTGAGGCCTATGAAAACAGCAGCCAATTGCAATTTCTCTGAAGAAGAACATCAAAGATCCCACATGGTGGCAGAGCCAAGCCATGGGTGTGGGCTCCTGCCTTGCCCCCACGTGCTAGACTGCTGTTTTGGGGGTCACAAGGTCCCTTTCACTCACAAAGCTGGTTTAAGATGTATGAGCTTCTCTCCCAGACACCCCCAGGACCAGGAACCCCAGGTCCTCAGGAGAGCATCTTTGCCCAAGAGCACAGGGCTGCCTGTCCTGGGATGAGCCACCAGGACCCCTGTGTTCCTATTACAGCCTTCCAGGACAAGAGTTGATGTCCTTGAGACACCAAACCCCACATTGCATCCAGCAGAAGTTTGTTGAACACAAAATGTTGGAAGTTAACTTGACAAAGATTTTTCCCAGTGAAATGTTTCCCTGGAGGTTGAGCCAACAGGGACTGAGGAGGCACAGCCAGCTGTGAGGGGTCAGGGGGAGTGTGGGGAGGGATGGGACAGCCCCACTGCCATGCTGTGCCAGCACTGACAGGTTCTGGCTCCCCCAGTCACATGCAGGCAAATCCACTGGTTTTATCTACCACTGCTGCTTGGCTTCCTCCCCATCCCTCCCTCCCAGTCCAGCTGCCTCCTCGTTCTTCTTCAGTGCATCTTTATTCATTATTCCTCTCCAACAGGACTTTCTGTACTAACTAAGCTTTCAATTAGCTTCTAGAATCTGTTTGAGAGCAGTTCAAGTGTTGCAAAGAAATATTTAAATCTGCTGGGCTATCAGACTGTGACAAACCTGTTTGTGAATAAGCAGTGCTTTGATTTGCACTTGTTTTAACCTCTGCCTCCAGACGGATGTTTAGTTTGAAATGAAATCCACGGGCAGTGGACTCTCTGCACACTCAAACAAATACTCTAAAATCAATCATGTAGAAAATTGCACTTACACAAATAGACCCTTCTGTACACATTTCAGACATAACAGCTGTTCCACCAAAAGGGAGGAACCCAAAGACATACCCCAAGCCAAAAGAAGAATTCTTCAGCAATAATAAACATCTATTATTTAAAAAGCTTTTCCTGTATAAACAAAACTGAAGGTTGAAATTATTGAATCATTAAGACCATAAATATTTTTCATGTTGTTCTGTGAGCTACACAGAAAGGCCAGAAGGAGAGCTTTTGGAGAGAAACCACCTTTCCACCTCTCTAGTAGTTTCAAGGTGAATAATCAACAACATAAAATTAAAATTAGTGTCTTTGTCTTTGTGTGCCATCCTCAGAAAAATCTCCATTTGCCAAAATAAAAAGTCATAGTGATGTTTGATAACCCTCACATTCCTTCAACAGGCTGGATCTCCATTTCCTTCAGAGCTCTACTTAATGGTGAAATCAAGTTGAATTTCTTTTCCCCCAGAGTAGCCTCTGCTCTTGTTTTCACAATGAGAAAAAGCACTGAAAATAACTCTGAGCATCTTTGTTGTGCTATTGTTTGAAACTGGGCAGAATTTATTTGGAAGAATAAGAAGGTGAGGTTCATTCAATTCACTCCAGGGTGTTTCTGGAATGCCAGGCAGGGAAATCACTGCCACGGCTGGAGGCGCAGTCCTGCAAGGGACACAGCAGGATCAGAGCAGCTCCAGCACAAATGGGGCTGGAGCAAACAAGAAGTGGTCCAGAGAGGGGATTCAGAATATCACAGATCAATATTCCCTGAGCACAGCCAGTGGCTCAGGCTCAGGGCTGGGAATCCAGGGGAGTCAGTAACTGGTGGGAAATGACAGTAACCACAAGCCATCCATACATTGGAGTGAAATACTCCCCATCCCATCCCACACCCTCACTTTGTTCCCTGCTTTCACTATGCATACTAACATCGGGGGAATAGATTTCCCTCCTGCGTCTTTCTAGCTCTTTTGGAACAACTTCTTCACCCCAAGTGCTCCCGCATTTGCCTTTTGGGGCTGCTTTCCACATCCAGTGTGTTAACGATGTGGCAGATGGTCCTTCACACGTGCTCTTGCTTTCACACACAAGTCTTTTAAAAAGATCCCGATAAAGATCACATAATTGTCTTCATTTCCCTTTGCAGACAGCTCCATTTGATGTGTCCAGAGCCTGCTGGAAAAGGAAGAGAGCTAATCCCACTTGCCTCTACCACACACGGCAGGAATTAATGGGATTTATGTTCCAGCTCCACTCCAAACTGTGTCCAAAAGGCCCTCTATATATTTGAAGTGTTATTATCATGTACAGTAACTTACTAATAAAATAGTCAAATAAAAATATGTTCATGTTAACATGCATTAAAGTACATAAAAGGCCAGTTTGGAGGGAGCTCTGAGCAACCTGGTCTAGTGGAAGGTGTCCCTGCCCATGGCAGGTTGGCTGAACAAGAACATCCTAGACCATGTGTTATGAACTGGTTTAAACACAAAAGAGCAAAGAAAACTAAATCTCTGTGAATAAAATGGATCAAACACAGAAAGGTTCAAAATATACCCCCAAACTTGATTAAAACCAAGTGTTTGGTTCCAAACATTTTGGAATGTTTGGTTCCAAAGAAAGTGATATATAGGAAGGGAGGAAGGGAGGAAAGAAGGGAGGGATGGAGGGAGGGAGAGAGAGAGAGAAAGAAAGAAGGAAAGAAAGAAGGAAAGAAAGAAAGAAAGAAAGAAAGAAAGAAAGAAAGAAAGAAAGAAAGAAAGAAAGAAAGAAAAAGAAAGAGAAAGAGAAAGAAGTGTGTGTGTGTGTGTGTGTGTGTTTGTGTGTGTGTGTGTGTGCGTGTGTGAGGGGGGGGGAAGGAATGGACAGGAGTTAGGTAGAAACATATCACCCTTCTAAAGGGTTCCAATAAGTCTCACTGCTCCCCTCCATCTGATCTTCTGGGTGGTGAGGGGCCACGCCACACCACACCACCACGCCACACCAAGAAATACAGAGTCCAAAAATATGCGTTTTGTGCAGGTGGGAATACTCCCAAGTCTCCTTTCCAGGGGGCCAGTTTGACACTGTCCATTGCAGCACTGTGGATCTGTTGCATTCTGCTGCAGTGCTCTAGTGCAGGGTCTGGAGCCTTGTTGCAGAGGGGGTGTGTGGGGTGTGGAGACAGGCATACTGGGCCTCTCCCCTGGACAGGTATCCCTTAAATGCTTTAAGATCTTCTCAAACTCCCCTGGACTGAGAAACCCTCCTTGGTCATGGTGAGTTCCCAGCATGCTTTGGAATACCATGGAGATTCATTGGGACCAATTGGTTTTCCCCCCTTTGTACCACCCCTGCTTTTCCCCATAAAAAGCCCCAGTTTCTGCCCTGTTCATGAGGGAGCTGTCATCTCTAGCTTCCTTTGCAGGGTGCTGGAATAAAGGCTACTTCTGTGGAACTGCTGTACAGTCCTCCTGTCTTTTTGTCCCTGTGTTGGCCAGGGTACACCTTGCGAGGTAGAGCTGAAATCACTGCTATGAGCTGAGCTGTCTGCCCCTTGCTGAGGTTACTCTGTGGCTGAAGGACTGCCTGAGACCCCTAGAAAGTTGTCTCTTGTGGGACCTCTCTCTGGGAAGGCTGGGCATCTGGGTCAAGCCATCAGATCCCTGACCGAACGCCCAACATGGGGGCCTTTGATGGGCCATGACACCGCTGTGTTCTTCATGGAGATGCAGCTTCTCCCAGGGTGAAGGGGCCCCACAACTTAGCTCCTCTGCTATGCAGAGGATGGGTGTTAACTGCCTCTCACCAGAGGCTTTTTCATCATACACCCAAAACCTCTCTCCCCACCCCCCCCTTTGATGTGAGGGTCTGTTGGAGTCTGGCAGCTGATAGCCCTGGGGCTGCAGTCTCCACTCAAAGGTATTAGGCTTGTGCTCTGTGAACGTCCTCAGCCTTGAGTTGTTACTTTCTCTTATCAGAGAGCAGTGTAGGTCCTCAGTCAGGGCCCCATTCAGGGTGTGGTGGTCTCCTCTGCAGCTTTTGCAAAACAGTTTTACTGTAAGAGGCAAAAGTTCTTCATGAAGATGTTTAAGTCATAAACTATAATATTTCAGTCTCCAACACACAGCACTCCAGGATCACAACTGGGCCAAGACTTGGTCCAATTTTTTTTCTTGGGCCAATACTGTGGTAACTGACCCTCAGAATGAGACAGCAAGTGGTTGCCATGGCAACAGGATCTACTACAGGCTTCAGCTCATGCCCACAGTAACCACTTGGAGCAATGGATCTCCATGGAGCTGCTCCAGGGCTGGTGTCAGCCATGGGTCTGAGTGATGGGCCTGGAGTGACAGGATGGGGTAGAATGGCTTCCCCCTGATAGAGAGCAGGTTTAGATTAGCTTCTAGAAAAAAAATCTTCCCTGTGAGGGTAGTGAGGTCCTGGCACAGGTTGCCCAGAGAAGCTGTGGCTGCCCCATCACTGGCTGCCCCAGTTTGGGCAGGGCTCGCAGCAACTTCGTCTAGTGGAATGTGTCCCTGGCCATGACAGGAGGGTTGGAAGTAGAGGCTCTTTAAGGTCCCTTCCAACCCACACCATTCACTGATTCTATGATTCCATCAGTTGTGTGTGATGTGGTAGTTAAGAGTGTCTTGAGCAGAGCAACTACAAAACTACAGTTTTCCACTGTGGGGGTAGAAAGGAGGGAGCAGCAGAACTGCCCCCTTGGACTGCTGGAGGGCAAATTTTGTCCTTTTTAGGAGATCCATTGATAGATTCCCTTAGGAGTCAGTCCTGAAGGGAAAAGGAATCCAGGAAAGGTGGAGATTCTTTTAAAAGGAAATTTTAAAGCTCCAGGAGCTGTGCCCATGTGCCATAAGAAAAGCCAGTGTGGGAAAATGGCCTCATCAAAGAGAGAACTTAGGCAGGAACTCAGGGCAAAATAGAGCACGTGTCATCTCTGGAAGGAGAGGCAGAAAACTTAGGGGATTACAAGGATGTTGTGAGGTGATATAGCAAGAAAATTAGAAGGGCCAAAGCCAAACTGGAACTTAATTTGGCCAGTGTGATCTAAGTTAACAAGAAAAGTTTCTATAAATCCTTTGGCAGCAAAAGGAGGGCTCATGAAAGTCTCCATTCTTTGCTGGGTGCAGAGGGCAGTGCCATGTCAGGGAGGAGGAAAAGGCTCAGTCTTTAATACCAAACCCAGTTGTCCTGAGGATGCTCAGCTCCCAGGGCTGGAAGTTGGTGACAGGGAGCTGAGTGAAGCCCCTGAATCCACTGACTGGAGGAAACAGTCAGTGACCTGCTCTGCCAATGAGACACACACACACAAGTCCCTGGGCACAAATGAGATGCACCTGAGGGAGCTGGAGAAAGAGCTGGCCAAGCCCATTTCACTCATTTCTCAGCAGCTCTTGTAAACTGAAAGAGTTCCTGTTGACTCAAAATCAGCAAATGTGATGCCCTTCTATGAGAAGGATTGGAAGGAGGATTCAGGGAGCTCCAGGTCTGTCTGAGATGTGGGGTTAGGAATTAGAGGGGTATTGATTAGAAATAGATATTTAGATTATATCTATGGCTTAGTATTTCCTGCATTTTACTGTGCTAACTGCCTGTAAAGGGAAGACAGGGTGTACATGTGAGAGCAATATGAAAGAATGCAAGGATGTGTGATAAAGGAAGGATGATGTTCATCAAAACAGGACGAAGTTACAAGACTACCAAGACAACAAGGCTCCTCTGGCCCCCAAACTAAATCAAACCAACCTTATGCCTTGGAAAGTAACCAAAGGATCAGTAAGTATGCACTAGAAGATGGGGTAAGAAGGTCAAATCTGATGAAGACCACTTACTTCATCCCCCTGCGACCTCCAAGATGACCACCAGAGACAAGTACGCAGGTGCAAGGGACTGATAAGTTAATTAGCATACAAAGCGGGACAAGGTGGAGCCAGGAAATGAATATGCATAAATGTATTGCAAAACCTAAAGTATATGTAACATTTTAGAGGATAAAAAAAGAATGCTGTGAGTATATCAAATACAAAGCTGTGCTTCGTGTCAGGTACATACAGGCAACATGCGTATTTGTGATTGGAATATGTGTGGAAACCGACCATGGGACAGTTATAAAGACGAGTTCTGATAATAACTGAGAAAACTTCCCCCGCTGCACCCAGTGCTGTATTGCTCATACTCTACCATATTAATTAATTGATCGTTGCTTGAATATTGGCCTAGTCAACCTTCTTATTTATAGTAAGTAGATGTGCATGCCTTTGCGGAAGGATCCTGCATGTGCCCGGCCAAAAAAAAATACATAATTACTTTATAACTCACTTTATCTTTTAGAGTTTTAGAGGCTTTCCGCATATCATGTCAGCCTAACCTCTGTCCTGGGGAAGGCCATGGAGCAGATCATCCTGAGTGCTATCCTACAGCATGTGCAGGGCAAGCAGGGGATCAGGCCCAGCCAGTGCACGTTTGGGAAAGGCAGGTCCTTCTGTGACAGAATGACTCACTTGGTAGATGAGGGAAGGGCGGTGGATGGATATTTATAGACATCAGTCAAGCCTTTGACACTGGAGAAGCTGGCTGCTCATGGATTGGACAGGGGCACTGTTTGCTGGATGAGAAACTGGCTGATGCCCAAGCCCAGAGAGTGGTGGGGAATGGAATTAAATCCAGCTGGGGCCAGTGTAGCAGGACATGTTCCCTGCCACAGAAGCTTGCTAATTGGTGAAATAAATCACTAAAGACCACTCGTCTCCTGGTTATTTGCATGCCATGGAAGTGACACTTCTACCTGAATATAAACATCTGGCTGTGGAAGCAAGATTGTGCAAAGATAAGCTGGAATTTCTGACAGACACTTTACTTTGCAATCTATTAAAGCTACACCAAACTTTCACAAAGTAAAAGTCTTCTGCACATTCCCTGGAAATGTATGGGGCTTTTCCCCCAAAGTTGGGATCCTGGTTTTGTGGTTACTCTCTCGAGGGTTGAGTGAAAGGACTCTGTTAACACTCTTGCCAGTTTGGTGGTAAGTTACATTGACTCCTAATCTATACTATTTCTTTCCTAGCTTTGATACAGGTACCTCAATGTTGTGCAGAGTTTGATGTAATCAACTAGTACTTTTGTTTTATACGGTGTAGTAAGTAGCTCTGTTCAAGACCTTTTCTCTATTATCTCCTGTCTATTCAATAAATATCTCATTTTATATATACCTGACCTGCCACTCTTGCGAGCCACAGTGGTTTAGGTGCAGGACACCTAATTCAAGCTGTACCCAAAAATCTTACCCTAAGACAGGGCTTGTCTGAAGCTCCCACTCTATCCATAACCCTCAATTACTTGTGGGTGACCCCAGGAGTCAGTGCTAGGTCAGGTCCTGTTTAATATCTTTATTGATGATCTGGACAAGGGGGTCAAGTGGAACTCAAACTAAGTTCACAAATGACACCAAATTGTGTGCGAGTGTGGATCTGCTAGAGGGCAGAAAAGCTCTGCAGAGGGATCAGGACAGGCTGGATGAAGAAGCTGAACCAGTCTTGCCCCCCACTGGGATGCCTTTAGGGTAGGAATCATGCCCCAGGTGCCCCACCTGAGGGACTCACACCCCCACAGCCCATCTTCCCCAGGAGCTTTTTCATCAGGTTTTCTCTTGCTGTCTCTTCCTGAAGCGTGAGTGATGGACCAGCCTGGGGAGCACCTGGGGTCAGCCAAGGTCGCCCATCCCAAATCTTCCCTGCTTTTAGAAAGCCAGGCTGGTTTGGGTTGGAAGGGACTACAAAGGTCATCTCGATGAACCCCCTGCCATGGGCAGGGACATCTTCCATGATCCCAGGCTGCTCCAAGCCCTGTCCAACCTGGCCTTGGACACTTCCAGGGATGGAGCAGCTGCAGCTTCTCTGGACAACCTGTGCCAGGGTCTAACCACCCTCACAGGGAGGAATTTCTTCCCAATATCCCGTCTAACCCTGCCTAACCTGAGCTAGCCCCTTTTGGGGGGTGCAGGGGAATGGGTAGATCTGTGGGTTATTTTAGAGAGCCTCAGGAAGTTTGGGAGCGTCCTGAGGGTTTATAGGGTGTTTGGGAGGGAGATCTATGGAGCATTTTGAGGGGACTCTGAGGGTATTTGGGATCTACCGGGGAGTCTGTAGGGGATGGAGGAGGTCTCTGGGGTTTTAGGGGGGCCTACAGGAGTGTATACTCCAGGTCCCCAAAGTCCTCTCAACCTGCTCTTCGTCTGACAGGATTTATCTGCACCAGTCAGGGAAGCTCCCCACAAAGACTCTGTTCCCGATTCCCATGAAATGTGGATGTGCGCAACACGCAGGAATGTTTTTCCTGTAATTTCCCTGGCTCCAAGAGGGACCACGGGAGTGGCACGAAAAAGTGGGGGGACTTGTGCATCTCCCACATCGGTAATTGCAGTTTTGATTCAAATTTTAATAAAAGGCTGAACTGTTGCTGATACTGCGACAGGGTCAGCATCTCTACATTGTCGTCATCACGCCAATTCCCAGGAGACACTCGAGGGAGGCTTGGAGGCCAGCTGGGGGGGCTTGCGGGATCATTAAAGCGTCTGGAGGCGCACTCAGGGGGCGGGGAGGCAGTTGGAGAGCACTTGGGAGTCCGAGGGGACACAAAGGGGGCATTTTGGGGGCAAGTAGGGGACGAGGGCGGGCGGACTTCGGGACTCTAAGGGGCACTTGAAGGTCAGGAGAGGGAAACTGGGGGTACTTACGGGGCTCCGGGGGGCACTTACGGTTCAGGGAAGCACTTGGGGAGCAGCTGGGACGGTACTTGGGCGACAGTCCCGGCTCTGAGGGGGCTCTCATGGGCCGCGGAGCATGACGGGAGCCGCAGTCCCGCCTCCATCGGCGTCCTGCGGAGCCCCGCGGTCTTTGGGCAGTTGTAGTCCAGGAAGGGAGTAAAGTGCCGCGGAACCAGCGGCCAGCGGGAGGCGGGGGGCACGAGGGATTTTTGGGGACCCAGGGGGAAGCTTCTTGAAACAAATAAGGCAGGAGTTCTTTCTCCTTTTAATGCCTTTATTAAAAGTAATTAGCTCAAGGTTGGGAAGCCCGACAGGTCCGCGGTCTCTTGACAGGTCCGCGGTCTCGCTGTCCTCACTCCCGGGAGTTACTTGGAGAAGGAGAAAAAGCGCAGCTTTGTCCACTAGGGGCAGAGTTGGGGGGTCCCGTCCTCACGAAAGCAGTGGGGGTATATACCCCGGATCCCGCTTTTCGAGTTGGCCATCTAGGGTCCTGGCTCCGACCAACATCTTCTAGGTTATGGTGAGGGGCCACTAAGGTTTTCAGCGTCTCTGCTGGCTCCGGATCCCGCCCCTGATGTCCAGACACTACTTTGATCTCTTAATTCCGTATTGGCTCGTTGTTTTAGGGGTTCCTTCGCTGAATTTGGTGGGGGGGGTGGGGGGTGGAGGGTGGGGGGGGAAGGGTTTACCCCGTTGCATTTTGGCTCTGAGGTTATTTGCATGTCAACTCCAAGGTCCCCTCCTTTCACCGTCCGGGGGGGATGCCATCCTCCTGGCCGCAGGCAGGGTCGTACTGATACAATAGACACTCAAAGACTTCACATTTCAATGTCAATCTCGTCTGTTCACCGTCGGGGTGCCATCTCCCAGGAAACAGCAGGGCTACGCCCAGCAGCTGCCCTTGCGGAAAACGGCGACTCGGGCTGGTCCCCGCCTCTGGCACCAACCCGTGCCACCCCCGCGGGCCCCCCCGGCTCAGCCGGGACCCACGCCGTGCTTGGGGGGGGGCCCGCCGTTCCCGGGGCGGATGTGCATCCCAGGGGCACCACCCGTGGGGCTCCCCCGGCCCCGCCGGGACCCGTGCCTGAGGGGGGGGGGTGCCCCACCGCTCCCGGGTCACCAGGCAGAGGCGGGATAGCTCAGGGCACTATCAAGAGCAGGTAATTAAAAGGAAACTGTTAACAGGAGATTAACACATGAAAATATTAACAATAAATAGTTAGAATTCCAACTTGGCAGCTATTGGTTTAAGTTGTGAACTCTGCAACTTGAAAAAAATTGGGCAGCCTTTTCTGGTTCATAAAATTCTGACGCCCCCCATGACGCCCCCCACCCCCCCCAGCGCCCTCAGGGGCGGAGGGACACCAGAACCCCCCGGCGCCACGTCGGCCGTGTGAGGGTGAAGGAGACAGGTGAGCCCCACTCCCACGGGTTTGGGGGTCCCCGCCCCGATGCGCCCAATAAGCCCCGAGGTGCCCCTAAAGACTTTAGTCCCCACAGACCGCCCAGCGCTCTCCTGGGCCCCCCAAAACATCCCACAGACCCCCGGACCGTTAAAGATGCCCCAAAGCCCAAGGGTCCCCCCAAACCCCTTCTTGGACCCCCAGTATCTTTCACAGATTTTCCCCAACACTCCTAGAGTCTCCCCCAAAAATCCCACGGATGTCTTCTAGACGCCCTATAGAGACCCAGTGCCCTCCCAACCACTCCCGATTTCCAGTGCTCCCGATAAACCCCCCCAAATCCCTTCCTCAGCCTCAGAGCCCCTCCAAACACCCCACAGACCCTCACGGACCCCCTAGAGACACCCAACACCCCACCAACAGCTGCTTTCGAGCCCCCAGAAGCCCCCAAATGCTCTTGGGGACATCTGGGGGGAGAGGGGATTTGGGGGAATCCCAAAGGTGGGGGAGGTAAGGGAGGGAGGTTTGGGGGTCTCCCCACATCCCTGGTGCATTTTTGGGGCGTCATTGCTTTATTGGCCCCACCATGGGTTGGGGGTGCCCAGGTGGACATTCCAGGAGGGTCTCAATGTCCCTGGGGAGGAGAAGGAGAGCAAATGGGGAGTTAGGGGGACCTGAGGGAGGCGCAGGGGCAGAGCCCTGAAATATGGGGGCGAGGATGTCCTACCGAAGGCGTCCCCTCACGGCCCGGCGGTGGCATCGCAGAATCCAGAGGAGGGGGTCTCCAAGAGGGCCTGGGGGGGCTGCATGTCAGACGGGGTGGCAGTCCCACAAGTGTTCCCCCAGCCTCACAAGGGACTTGCTGAGCCAGAAGTGTCTCCCCAACCCACAAGTGCCCCCTCAGCCCCTCAAGTGACCCCTGACCAACAAATGCCCCCCCTGCCCCACGAGTGACCGCCCCTGGCCCACAAATGACCACCTTAGCCCACAGGGGCACCTCTAGCCCCACCAGTGACCCCCAGGCCCAAAAGGGAGCATCCAGGCCCACCAGTGACCCCTGTGACCCACAAATGCCCCCCAGCCCCACAAAGGTGCCTCGTGACCCTCATAGCTCCCAGCCTTTGAGTGCCTCCCTGGCCAAAAAGTGACCCCCATGACCCACAAGTGACCCCATGATGCTCAAGCGACGCCCGTGACCCTCAAGTGACCTGATGATCCACAAGTCACCCCCATGGCCCTCGAGGGCTCCTCTGGTTCCTCACCCAGTGGCTGCTGCCACGGCGCCCCCTGTAGGGCATCACGTGCACTGCTCCTGATTGGCTGTGGGGCCTCATGGGGGTCACGTGACCTCAGGCCAGACCCGCCCCGGCGCAGGGGCTCAGGAAGCGCCTCCCTTGCAGGCCGCGGGCCATCCTGGGAGTCACATGACTTCCAACGTGGTGCACACCACAGAGCCCCGAGGCAGTCATGTGACCCCCAAAATGGCTCCTGCAGCAAAGGCTCATGGGACTTTCGCTTCCCAGCGGGTGGCGCCCCCTGGTGCAGAGGTGCGCAGCAGCTGCTGCTGATTTGCTGCGGGGCATGGTGGGAGCCACGTGACTGTGAGTATAGTGCCCCCTGCAGGGTATGCAGAGAGCTGCTCCTCATTGGCCAGAGGGCCTTGTGGGAGTCACGTGGCCTCCAACGTGGATGCTGCCACAGGGGTTCTGGGTGGATGGCCTGCAGCGAAGACGCCCCCTGGTGCTTGCAGAAGTGTCTCCCGATTGGCCATGGGGCCTCTGGCAGCTGCCAGGGCCCTGCCCCCTGCAGGGCCCCGGGGGGATCACGGGACCTCCCCGGTGGCACCGCCTGCAGGGAACCCCGGGGAGCAGCAGAGCCCAGCAGGGCTCTGCCCACCAGGGGCGCGTCCAGCGCTGGCCCCTCCCCTTGGCACCGCCTCAAGCGCCATTGGACGAGGGGGTCATCGAGGGCGGAGCTGCAGTTGGCGAAGCCAAGCAGAGGCTTCGTCCCTTCCGGCTCGCGGGGGCGGGGCCTGAGCAGGGCCTGGCTGGTGGGGGGAGGAGAGGGTTGGGGAGGGGCGAGGACACCCGAAATGCTGACCCTGCACTGACCCCGCGGGGCTCGTGGTCTCGGGAGGAATTTGAGGGGCTGCGGGACGCATTTGTGGGCACAATGGGGGGTCCGGGGCATCACCTGGCATCGGGTGGGGTAGCTGGGGGTCCCCGAGGCGCTCCTGGGGAACACTGGGGCAAGGGAGGGAAATGGCCGGCGCTTAGGGGTCTGGGGCGGCATTTGGGGGTCTGGGGAGCACTTGGGAGTCCAGAATAACACTGAGGGAACGGGGGAGCAGACTGGGGCCTCCAGGGGCCACTCGAGGATCCCGAGGGGCACTTGAGGCCGGGCTGCTCTCCCACCTCCTTTGCACCAGACGCTCCGTTCGCTGCTCCAGGCTGAGCCTCTGCGGCGGGTATGCGGGAAGTGACGCGGGGCCCTCCCGAGCCCCCAAATTCCCCCCTCTGTGCCCTCCGGAGCCCTCAGGCCTCACCCGCTTCATCGCCCGCGCTCTCCTTTGGTTTCCCCCATCCCTCCGAGCTCGGGCGCTGATTGGCTCAGGGCCGGGACGGGCGGGCGCTGCGGCCAATGGGAGGCGGGGGAGGGGGAAGGCGCTCCCCCGAGTGCGGCGGGGGAGGGGAGGGGTCCGCGGGAGGGGTTTGGGCATGCGCGGAGGGGTTTGGCGGCTCCGGAGGCACCGAGGGAGGCCCTGGAGTATAAATGGGGGTCCCTGGAGGGGTTTGTGGGTCTGGTGGCGTTGAGAGATGCCCAGGGATTTCTGGTGGTTTCACTGGTGTGGTTTTGAGGGTCTCAGAGAGGTTGTTTGGGATCCCCAGGGAAAGGTTTGGGGTGGAGGGAGTGACAGGGATCTCACAACAGGTGAGATTGGTGTGGTTCTGGGCGTCCTAGAAGGGAGTTGGCGGTGCAGGAGACTCGAGGGGGTCCCCATCTGGTTTGGGAGGTCGTCGGGGTGGTTAAAGTGGCAGAGAGCTGGAATCCTGCTGACAGAGACCCCCAATCTCCCCCATGGACCGCCCCGCCCCCCCCCCCCAAATCTCCCCTAGGAACTCCAAACCCTCCCAAATCCCGACAGGACTTTCTCAGCTCCCCTTCGATCCGTAAGCCCTTGCAAGGGAATGATACCAAAATTGGCTGGCAAATAAACTTTCGAACACAATTTGCAGCATTAGAAAGCAGGCGTTCTTTATCCACGCAGGACACACTGAAGGATTTCTCCATTAATCTGATGGGTGAAACTTTGCCACAGGGTATGGTCCTGGAGGGACCACAAACGGGTCTCTGGTGGTCATATTCACAGAATGCTTCCATATTACACGTGACCTTTCCTTGAACGTTTTCCTCGAGCATGTCCAGTTACATAACTTGACAACAACCCCACTATATTCCTCATTACCTATTTGTCCACTGGCTCCAGCTGTGCTTGTGATCCTCTGCGCATGCCTTTACATCCTCTCAGCTTTTCTGCCAGTTAGTCTTTAAGCTCCATCCAGCACCTTCAGAGCACCTGAAAATTTCTTTTCTCTGTGTCATTTATCAGGAGTCCCAAAACCATTCCAGGGACCCTCATCTCCCCGTAGGGACCTTGTGGTTTGGGATGCTCAGAGGGCTGAGGGGATCCCTGGGTAGTTTTGGGGGTCCCTGGATGGCTTTGGAGGTGGGGTCTCTGGGCAGTTTTGAGGATCTCTGTGGGGTTCAGGGTTTCTCCATTTTTATGTCTTCATTTTAAGGCAAAAGCCTTTTAATTCCCTGTTTGCCATTGTCTCTCCTGGCTCCAGGTGGTTCTCTTCAGCTTTTTCAGTCATTTGGGCCAGAATTTCCCATTCCCTGGAATACCCTGCTGGGACTTGGGTCATTAATTTTGGGTAAAAAACATCTGGACTTGGTGTGTCCTTTCCCTGGTTTCATGGGGCCAGAGGCTACCATGGGGACAGCGATTCTGGGAGTTCAGGGAATTTGGGATGATTGCTGCGGGTCCCACACCTGTTGTGAGATCCCTGTCACTCACATCTATCAAGATGTCCTGTGGGTTCCACTCCCATCATTTCCCATCCCTGACAGGATCCAGCTGCCAGCTCCCAGATTCTCTGGAACTGTGGGTCATGCCCCCCTCCCCCCACCTCCATCCTGAAATTCTGCTGAATCTGCCCAAATCTGCCTGGTTTGACTGTGGCTTGGGTATTTTTTACTTGGGTATAAAAGCAGTGACTTTGGGACAAGCACTCTGTGTCTGCAGGAGGCCCAGGAATTCAAGAGCCAAGGGGCTGGTGAGTGGGGAAGAGTGGGGAGGCTTCATTCCCTGTTTATTCCTGGTTTTCCTTATTGTTTAGCGATGGGCAGAAATTGAGGATTTTTTCTGCCCAAATTTCAGACTTTTTTACCCTTTCCCTTCCCCAATTTTATGACTTTTTCCCCACAAGTTTCATAATTTTTCTTCTAAAATGTTGGGTTTTAAACACTTTTTTCTCCATTGTGAAAAAAAAATTGCACATTTCGCCCCAGATCTCAGGGGTTTGGCCTTTTTGTGCACTTTTCTCCCAAATTTCGGATTTTTTTTGCCCTCATCATGCCCAAAATTTGGTGGGTTTTTTCTTCCCCTTTTTGAGGCCAAATTGAGCATTTGTGAGGGTGTGTGTGGGACAAGGTGAGTGAAGGGTTTTCCTGAATGTTGAGCTCCATTTTGATCTGAATTTGGGGGATGTTGGGCAAAAAGAATACCCATTTTGACCAAAACGGGGAGGGGGGGGGATGTGGAGTTTATTGGAACCCAGGAAATTCCTCTGGCTGCCCTGAAGGGCTCAAGCCCCTGCCTGGGGGGGCTCAGAGGCCTTGGCACAGAGCCCAAGACCCCCGTGCCTTTGATCTTGACCCATGGAAAAACCCATGGAGGAATTACCAACCTTTATATGAAGAATTACAAGTCAAAAGAGTTTAAGTAGAATAATAGTCATGGGGTGAAAAATAGATTTTTGATTTTTTTAGAATGGGGGCTCAGGGTCCCAAGGTGGAGGAATTTGGGCGTGCCTTGTCCTTTTTCCTTCTTCCTAGCCTCCATCTTCTGGGTGATGTTGGAATTTTTAGATTGGTTTAGAGTAGAAACTCACTGTCCTTTTTTATGTGTGTTTTTATACTTTGTAATAGTTTTGGTTTTGCATCCCCGTGTGAAAAATGCATATTTTATGATTGGCTTTTTGCAAATATTAAAATGAATGTTATATGTGTTTTGTGTTAGAAAGTAATGCTATAGTAATTCTTTTAAGTAGTGTGTTAAATATAGTTTTAGGCTATAAAAAAAAGTTCAAATAGAAACTATGCTATGTAGGATACTTTTTTAAAGGAAGGACTTGGAGCGAGATAGGAGCCACAGGACACCTAAATCTTTCAGAGAAAAAGAATTTATTGCCCTCTTATCAGAAGAAACAAACTTCTTCCCGCCTGGAAGGCGCTGTTAGGATTCAGAGGAAGAAGTTGAGGATGACCAGACAGAATCCTGTGTTTGAATGGAATTTATGCATCATGGATGAGGTGTATGAATATGCAACAGGCTGTTGTTTTTAAGGGTTAATCCTCTGTTAAGGGGCGTCCTTTTTCGGGCTTGTGCTGCCCAGAAAAAGGTACCCGGAGGTCCGGAGGTCCTTAGTAACTCTTTGTTTCTATTGTCTCATATTGTCCTAATTCAAATTGTCCAAATTATTATTACTCTAATTGTATCACTATTTTTATAACCATTTTATTAAACTTTTAAAATTTTAAAAACAAGCGATTGGTGTTTTTCACACCCGTATTTTTCCCAGATGGTTTACCCCAGTTCGTATCCCCTCCCTTTACCTGTGTAATTCCTTTCCTTTGCTGAGATGATCCCCAAATCCCCCCCCTGGCTCCGTCTATCACTCAGCATCCCATCCATCTAGAAGGTTCGGTCCAGGACGTTGTGTGATTAGCCAGAGGCTAGGGGTCAACCCCCCAAGCGTTACCCCACATGCTGTCCTAAATGTCTGTCCCCCAGTATCCATCCCTTAAGGTCACTGATTGCTTAGTAAAATGGGATCTACTTTCGGTTTCCACCTCCCTTGAAATGTAACCTTGGCACATCTCCCAGGGCTCTCAGCAGGAGGCCCCCTGAGGTGTAGGGGCTCCTTCGGGACTCCTAGCATCAAACCTTGGATGAACCCCTGCTTAGAGTCGGCCCTTTTATCTTCTCCCTCTGTCTCGAGCATCTCTTTGCTGCAAAGGCGACTGGCCCAGCTGCCCTCAGCACCCTTGGGGCACCAGAGAGTGTCTCTCCGCTGTTGGCCGTGTCAGGGTTGCCCCAACCCCCCCGGTGTCTGCCGACTCGGGCCTGGCCGGGGGTTCCTGAGAGGCTCCCAGAGAGACAGAGACAGATGGGTATTGGGAAGGTATGGTAAATAATGTCCGTGTAGTTTTTAGTATAAAATATAACACCGCCTCTGAGGCGGTCGGTGTGCCTCTGTCTGAGCTGCTGAACAGACCTCGGCAGTCCAGGAGAAAGAATTTTCTAGGTAAGAAACACTAAACAGCCTTGAGAACGAGAACTGAAGAGTTCTGACTCCTTCTTCGACCGCCGGGCTGGGAAAAGAGACTTTCTAATGCATCTCGGGGTCACTCTGAGCAGCAGAGATTCCGAGAGGAGTTGGGGAAAAATTCATCCTTTCCATGAAGTTTTACTGTGGATTTGGTGGAAATGGGGTATTGAGTTGGCATCAAGGGCAGGGGTTGGTGGGAGGGCTGTGTCAGGATTTTTAACCCCATTTTGACATGAATCAAGGTGATTTTAGTTCAAATTCATCTGGTTTTGGAGTGAATCTGATAGAGATGGAGAATCTGATGTGGCCTCAAGGTGAGGGGGAGGACTGGGGGGAGGGATGTTTAATACCTGTTTGGTTCAATTTTGACCAAAGGCTGGGGGTGGGGGGGGGGGATTGGGGCAAAAGATATTTTGACCCAAAGTGGGAGAATTTGGGAAGAAAACCAATTTTGATCCAAACTTGGGGAATTTTGGACAAAATTATTAGAGTTTGGAATGTTTGGGGTGGTTTTGGGGGCAGTGGGGGCCAAAATAAGCCCCAAGAGGTTTTCGTGGGGTGAAAAAAAGGCATTTGGGGGTATTAAAAGACATTTTGGGGTAATTTGGAGGATGCTTGAGGCTTCTGGAGACACCCCAGGGCTCACATGGATTTTTCCAAAAAAATAACAGGTTTTAGTGATTTTCAGTGTTATTCACAGGGATGGCACAAGGTGGGATATGGTGGCTCCTCCTTCCATTCTGTGGTAAATAAAATCCCTGTTTTCCATGCAAAATGCCCAAATTTCTTGGATTTTGTACTTATTTCCAGACTTTTTAGCACAGAAGATGAAATCCTGAATCCCTGGGCTTGTTTTTGCCTGAAAATTCCCTTCTTCCCTCATTTTGCATTTTTTCCAATAACCTCTCAGCTGCAGATTTATTTTTAACCAAAAAACCCATTTTGAAATATGTTTTTAATCCAAATGCCTTTATAATCTTCTTCTTTTTTTCATTATTGCCTCAATAATTTTCATGGAAAAAATTCCCTTTTTCCTCACTTTCTACAGAAAACAAAAAAAAAGTGCACTTTGTCCTGGTTATTTTGGTTTACTTTTTAGTTGGTTTTTTGTTTGTTCGTTTGTTTGGGGTTTTTGTTTGTTTGTTTTTACCTAAAATTCTAATGATCAGTTTTAGTGTTTTTCCAGGACAAAACCCCAAGATCTATATGCTGGAATTGTATTTTTTTCCCAGGGGAAAAGAAAAGATCTATTTTTAAAAGGGTTTTTTTTAAATGAAAAAAGTCCTTTTATTTGCTCTTTTCAAATAAAAGCAGTTGGTTCTTAAGGAAAATAAAACCCCTTTTATTCCTTATTTTCCTGGCTTTTTTCTAGTTTTCATTAAAATCTTTTATCAAGCCAATTTTTAGATGGTCTTTTAAATTTAAAAACCTTTTTATTCCCTTAATATTTTATTGTTTATGTTTCTTTGGTTGGTTGTTTAATTTTATTTTTAAGATTTATTTATGAAGGAAAAAAGCCTTCTTGAACTCTGTTTAAGTTTTAGGTATTTTTAAAGAAAAAAACCTCTTTGACTCCGTTCTAATTCTTAAAGTCCCAATGGCTCATTTCCCTCTTGATTTTTCTTCAAAATCCCCCCTTTTTAAAAAAGCAACTCTTCTTCATGTATTATTTCAGAAAGCCCCCTTTAATCCTATTTTTTATTCACAGTCAAACCTCATTATTCCCTATTTTCCCCCCAAAACACTCCAATTCCTGATTTTTTCAGAAAAAAAATCACCAGAATTATTTTTTTTCCACCATCCCCAATTCTCTATTTTTTAAATTAAAAAAACCCCTTATGATGTGCTTTTATATATACACCAAGTTTCAATCAATTTTTATCTCATTTTCCTGGTTTTTTTTCCCTGACAATATCAGGAATTCTTTTTTTTTTTTCTTTTTTTCCCCTTTTAATTAGGAGAAGATACCCATTCTTTTTAACCTGTTTTGGGGCAAATAAGGGCTATTTTGTTGTTTTATAGCATTAAAAGAAAATCTGAAAATATTTTTGATCCTTTTAAAATACTTTTTGTTTAGTTTTTCTTTTATATATTTCTAGATATTTTATATATTTTTATATATACATTTAATCTTATACCAAATATACACTATTTTATTGGATAATAATAATATTAAATAGTGTAATTGAATAGCATAATATTGATTAATAGGACAATAATTGCTTATTAATACTTATTTATATTTTTATATGTTGTAGTTAAAGTAATACTATACATACACTACAATAGTTCCATATGAATGTATAATATAATCTCCACTGTAATTATATAGAAAATACAAGGTATGATCTACTCTGCTATTATGTTGTTTTTATCACTATTCTTGATTTGCATTTTTTAGTAAAAACTTCTGTGAAAATTCAGTATGAAATTATTTAAAAGTTCATATGGATATACAAAAGATGTGAACTATAAAAACATGTAATATATTTTCTATTCATCAAATAGTGCATTTATTAATATAGCACACTATATATTGCTATTATATAGAACTATATCTAGTTATTAAGAGATAATTATAAACGATAGAATATATATAAATTACTATAAATATAAATATAATTATATAATGCAATTATATCAATATATTATGTAATACAATTAAAGAATAATTTACAATGTAATATGACATAAAGTTGCCTAATATCATATGAATGACATTATGTTATTGTATTAAAATGTATTATAATTGTATGCAATTTATGAATATTATATTTAATAACATATATATAATATTTTGTGTTACAATGTAGTATCCACTATCATAATTGTTATATTAATTACATATAATGATAGATTATATTGCAATATAGTATAATATAATGGGATATTAATTCTATTCTGGTCTCTAATATTCTCTCTGCCTTTGCAATTTTGCTCCCTACTGCTTAATTTTGCTTGATTTTTACCATTTTTTCCAAACCGTTTCTATGAAAACAAGAAATAAAATGATTTAAAATCATTATCTGTATAATTTTATAGAGGAAAATAGAAATCATCTACTGTTGTATATAATTATAAAAATAACATATAAATTTATTTTCTACTATGATTAATACCGAAATAAGTTCAATAGCCACAGCATTTATTATATTACTTTAATGTTTTAATATTTATGGATTTTGATTAAATCTTTGCTGATATTTCCATCAAAATTAAGTAGAAAATAATAGAAAAAATACTACTGTGTATTTAAATGTAAGTATTGTATATCACAGTGTTATATTTAATAGATCTCTACACTAACTAAGTTACATAATGGATAACAAGTATAATAATACAGTAACAGGCTAAAATATAATTGACATATTTTTACTGATATATGAGCCCTATATTATTAATATTTTATCAATGGGGTAGTAAGTAGTAATATACTTAAGTATATTTCATAATACCATTAATATATGATAAACATAGGGTATAATAATATAAATATCTAGTAATTTTTCTGTATTAAGGAATAGTCTTTTATATAATTAATATTAGTTAATAATACAGTATTATTGCATATTATTAACACACTGATATATTTTAATAATTTGTTATTAGGATACAAATGTTGTTTGTGAACATAACAAACTGTAAATAGAATTTCTATTATGATTCTATATAAAAATAGACTCTATAAATTGGATAGTGCAGTCATATCTTTAATGTAATTTCAGTACAATTCCTACTGTAAAATAGGAAAATTGATATATAAACACATATAGAATTGATATAAAAATATTGATATAAAAATATAAAAGCCCCCTTTATATAATCCTTTTGGTTAATATAAAAATTAACCAAGGCCCCCTTTTTCACCCGTTTTCCCAGCATGCTCCAGTGGCAGCTCCCGGGGCCGGGAGTTCCTGGCCGTAGTCCCACAGAACGATGACGAGTCCCCGAGCGCGTACCTGCAGCTGCTGCTCACCTCCTATGGCCCTGCTGACCCCCAGGTGTCAGTGACGCTCCACGGTGGCTCTGTCACCCAAAACAGAGGCCTTGATGTCACTGTGCCCTTGCCCCTCCCTGCTAGCCTGGAACTCACTGGGAACCACACTTCCCATAAAACCTTGGTGGGCCAGGCCACTGCTGACATCTCTGTGATGTCTGTCAGCACCAAGGGCTACACTGTGGCACAGTGGGTGCCACTGCCCTCCTACCTATGGAGAGCCTGGGCACCAGCTACTGTGTGGTGACACCGGTTGGGAACTACACTTACGGCCTGTGTGTCAGTGTAGTTCCCACCACTTTGTGGTGGCCATCGACCCCGCCACCATCACTATTAGCATCACCACCAGCACCACTTTCCACTGTGCTGGGATCACCCATGTCCCTAGCGCCATGCTCCATCTATTCCTGCAGCCTTACCACAGCCTGCAGCTCCAGAGCAGCCAGGACTTCACTGGCACAGTTATGGTGGCCGACACCCCTGTGGCCATCCTCAGTGGCCACACCTGTGTCAAGGTATCTGCTGGCTTTGACTTCGTGGTGGAGCAGCTCCTCCCAATGACAGTGTGGGGGAGGAGCTATGTGGTGCCACCCAACCCACTGCAGACAGATGTTGGCTTCGTTTATGTGGTGACGGATGAAGACAACACCATCACCTGTAACACCGGGAGTGGGAATGCCACTGTGGCCATGGCGGCAGGGGAGGTGCAGACGTCCGTGGTGAACCATAACTCCCACCTGTACATCAGTGAGGTGGTGGCAGTGCAGGTGGTGTTTTTCTTCAGCGGGTCATCTTGGCAAGATCCCTTCCTCCTTGTTGTCCCACCTGTCACCGCCCATTGCGCTGCGTTCCGCTTCAGCAGTGTGCCCAGCCAGTATAACCATGCCATCCTCATTGCACCCACCACTACCAGTGCCATCACCACCTCAACCATCGGCCAGACAACACCGTGGCATGGCAGGCCATTCCTGGCAGAGATTTCTCCTGGGCCAGCATCACCGTGAGTGCAGTGATGCAGAGCGCTGAGAACTCGCAGGTGCCCATTGGGCTTCTGGTGTTTGGGTTCCAGACTCACACTGGATATGGCTTCCCGGGGCTCTGTGCCACCAGTGAGTACAGTCAGTCCATTGTTGTGTCACCCCAATGGTTGGGTGTTGTGCAGCTGACCATTCATGGGTTTTCCCCTTTTTTCCAGTCCCCACACCAGTCTCCTGTGAGGATTTGGTATGCGAGGAGAGGTGTGAGATGGTGGATGGACAACCAGAGTTGGAGGAGGCTTTCTCCACCTGTTGGCGTGCTGGCAGGCCACACTATTGCTGTTTTGATGGAAAAACCTTTGATTTCATGGGAGCACACGCCTACGCCTTGACCACCATCCGCAATCCCGATCCCACCCTTCCTGCCTTCTCTGTTTAGGTCAAAAAGGAGGAAAAGGAGAACTCCAAAGTTTGCTCCATCAGCTCCATCACCATCCATGTCGACAATGTCACTGTCACTGCTGTCCAGTCAGAGAATGGGATGGTAACAGTAAACAAAAACCATCATCATTTCCCAATTTTTTAAATTTTTGCTGAAATTACGTATTTAGCAATGATCTTGAGGGTCTTTTCCTAAATAATTCCTAGATTTGCTGGTATGCAGGTAACCCTTGCATAACTTCTACTCTTCTTGAACTCCATGCCCAGTTTTGATAGATTTTGGTTGTTTTGATGGTTGTTGTTGTCCTACAGGTGAGCAAACACCGCTTGTGCCTCCCCATCTTCCTCTCCCAAGGGAAGGTCCGCATCCACCAGAAGGGTAAATCCATGTTGATACAATCAAATTTCAAGCTGAAGGTCCTTTACAACTGGGATGATCATGTAGTGATCAAACTTCTGGCTGCTCTTTCTAGAAAAGTCTGCAGAATGTGTGGGAACAACAATGGGGATCCCCAAAATGACGGCCTCTCTCCTGATGGAAAGCAATGTGGGATATTGTGGAGTTTGGGCGGATCCGGAAGGCGACCAGTGAGAGTGGCCACTGCCAGGACACCTGCGATGGTGACCTTGGGCGGTGCAGATGGGACCAGGTGGTGACATAGAAGGCAGAGACCTGGTGTGGGAAGTTATCCCAACGTTCTGGGCCATTCCGGTTGTGTCATGACACTATCAGTCCCAATATCTATGTGAAGAACTGTATCTACAACCTGTGTGCCAATGAGGGGCATCGCAAGGTGCTGTGCCATGCCTTTGAGATCTATGCTGATGACTGCCAGGAGGAGAGGATCAATGTTTCCCATTGGAGGAAACAGTTGGGATGTCGTGAGTAGAGGATGGTTGGGTGAAAATACACCTTGGGGCGGGCGGAGCCTAATTGATGTGGGAATAGAGATCCATGGGATTATGGGTTGGGAAAGGTTATGGCAGCAGATCCAAGCAGGAAATCCATGGAACTCCAGGGAGATTCCAGAAAGTTAATGTAGAAAGTCCACAAAGTCCGTGGAGTCTCTAGAAAGTCTGAGCGGGAAGTCCACAGGGACTCCAGAAAGTCCAGGTAGAAGGCCGAGAAAGTCCCTGGAGACTCCATAAAATTAATGGAGACTCCAGGCTATCTGTGTAGATAGTCAAAGAAGTCTGTCCCACCATGTGCCGCCCCACCCTGACTGCTGTCTCCCTCCCTGTCCAGCTCTCGCTTGCCCGCCCAGCAGCACCTACAGCACCTGTGGCCTTGCCTGCGTCCCCACTGTGTCATCCAGCTGTGCTGCTGTCACCACCTGCGTGGACACCTGCGTGTGCCACAAGGGCCTTGTCCTTGATGCTAACACCTGTATTCCCCCCTCTGAATGTGGCTGTGTCTTTTGGGGTCTCTTCTATGGCCTTGGCAAGGAATTTTGTGGCTACCTCACTTGGACCCAACGCTGTGTGTGTGACGTGGAGCAGCGGCAGGCAGTGTGCTGGGATTCTGGTTGTGGCACTGAGGAGGGATGCCGGATGGAGGAGGGGATCCAAGATTGTTACCCTAAAATTTTTGGGGTCTGCACTGCTGTTGGAGCCACCCACTATGAGGCCTTTGATGAAAGGAGGTTCATCTTCCAGGGGACTGTGTCTTACCTGTTGGTAGGGTTGTGTGAGGACACCCAAAATTTGGTGGGATTCCAGGTGTTGGTGCAGAATGGCCACCTTAGTGACAACCTCATGTCGTCCATCGCTATGGTGACAGTCAAAGTCTACAACAAAACCATCAGCATCAGCAGGGAACATCCTGGAAAAATCATGGTGAGTTTAGGAAATGATCCCTTATCTTTTCACCACATTCTCCACCTCATCCCAAACCTCATCCCGTGAACATCTGAAATGTAATTAAATCAACATCATTTGTTCCAGATCAATGAGTGGTTGATCAACCGCCTCTTGGGACTTGGTCCTTCTCATTAATCCAAAATTTAATTCACTCCAAATTTTAATTCAATTCAAAATTTAATTTAATCGACACTTTTTGGTTGCTCTGGCTGTTGAAAATAGTTTACCATCAGTCTGCCAATTTGATCAATTTCTATGGTTTTCTCCCCAGATTGATGAGCGGTTGGTCAATCTCCCGTGGCACTACAGTGAAAGAAAGATTGTTGTCTATCATCACAGGCAGGACGTGGTGGAAGTGACCAATTTTGGCCTTGTTGTCACCTGTGACTGGTACAGCCATGTCACCACCGTGGTGCCCAGTGGCTTCACCAATGCCCTATGTGGGCTCTGTGGGAACTACAATGGCACTGCAAGCGATGACATGATGATGAGGAACAACCATGTGACATCAGACCCAGATGCCTTCGGGAGCAGCTGGAAGGTCACGGATGTCCCAGGATGTGGTGAGAGGTCAACAGTGGAATGTTCCAGCACTCTTGCACCTCCCTGGCTGCAGAAGGAAGTCTCTGGGATGGGGTGTGAAATTATTTTAGAAGCGGATGGACTCTTTAGAGCATGTCATGGTCATGTTGATGGCCACCAGTACTTCCAGAGCTGTATTCATGACTCCTGCCTGTTCCCTGATCAGGAAGAAGGGATGTGTCCAGTCATTGCCCTCTACACCACCACATGCCAGGCTGCTGGTGTGTCCATCGGGAGGTGGAGGACAGATAATTTCTACTGTAAATTGGGACAATGGGAGGGTTTTTCCTTCAGCAGTATCCAAAGGATCCTCAAGTCTGCTCCAAATCCATGTATGAACAAGCCAGAGGTGCGTGGGAATCCCCGCCAAAGTCTTGGTTGATCCCATAATCCACCCCAAACAAACCCTTCCTAAGGAAGAAGTTGTCTCATCTGGAATAGTTTATCCCCTCAAAATCTCCAATTTCCTGGTGTTGGCTACAAAGTGGATAATTTAGAGGGAGAACCACCAAAAAATGTACTAAAAATAGTGGAATTGGGTTAAAGGGATCCAGCGTGGAGGTCAGTTGAGGACCCAGTGTGGAGCAATCCCATTCTTTGAGTGAATGTTACATTTTTCTCCACAAAAATGTGAGAAATCGGGTGGTTTAGTGGAAGAATTCCTATTGTAGTGGGCTGGGATATTCTTTATGGATGATCATTGGATCATCATCAGATAATCATTGGATCGTCATTTGATGATGCCTCTTGTCACGTGCACAGGAATGAGAATTGAGAGTTTGCTGTGGGCTAAAAAGCTCTTTATTTGGTGAAGTTTGCACTTGAATTCCAGGAAACTTCCAGGATTTGGCTTGGAATTTCCTGGTTCCTCATGAATCCCATTGTTTCCCAGGAGATATGCTCTGTCCTTTCAACAGCTCCTATG
This sequence comes from Euphonia xanthogaster, assembly GCA_034509185.1. Lineage (NCBI taxonomy): Eukaryota > Metazoa > Chordata > Aves > Passeriformes > Fringillidae > Euphonia > Euphonia xanthogaster. The sequence goes on from JAYDZK010000099.1 coordinate 250,140, forward strand.
AGCTCTGCTCCCACACCTGCCAGCACACCTGCGGCACCGACTGTCACATGCCACGGGCGGTGCCGCGAGGGCTGCATGTGCCAGAATGGCTTCATGCTCAGCGGTGATGAGTGTGTCCCCATGTCCCACTGTGGCTGCAGCCACCATGGAGTCTACTACAAAGAGGGGGAGACATTCTACCCCACAGAGCAGGAGGTGTGACGGTGCCTCTCTGGTGGCACTGTGGAGTGCCAAAATACTTCCTGTCCTGATGGTGGCCGTGGGAAGGTTGTCAGTGGTGTCTTTCAGTGTCCCTCGCAGGTGTCCAGCACCTCCGTGGCCACAGGTGACCACACCTATGTTACCTTTGATGGGATGGCCTTCAACATTGCTGGAACTTGCTCCTATGTCCTCACCCGGTCCTGCACAGGTGACAACATGACATCATTTATTGTCACAATCTAGAAAGAGGAGCAGCAGAAGGAGAAGGTCCCCAGGATCCAAGTGTTGTCTGTGGAAGTCTATGGGGTCACCTTGACCTTGAAACACAGAAAAGGGCAGACACCATGGTAAGGCACTTCATGTTCCAAATCTCATGGGATCCCCCCAAACTGGGTTTCTTTGATGGACGGGACTCCTCAGCCCATCTCCTATGCCAGTCCAACTTTTCTTTCTAAGCAAGATCTGTAAATGCATTAAAACCTTGCTTGGAAGTTATTTTCCCTTCATTTCCCCCCCCCTATTTTTATGCATTTGCTTCCTTTTTCCTTCTTCTCCTTCTTCCTTCTTTCATTTTTATGTCCTTACCTATATTTTTCCTGCATCTGTTTTCTTTCTCTCATATTCCTCTGCACTTACCTCTTTTTTTCATGGTGTTTTCCTTTTTTTGTCCTGGCTAAATGGATTTACTTTTTCAAAATTAATTTCCCCTCATTTTCCCTATTTCCTATGCATTTACACCTTTATTTCTTGCATTTTTCCCTATTTTTCTTTCTCATTTTCCCAGCATTTTCCCCCTTTCTATCCTCCTATTTTTATGTCCTATTTCCCCTGCGTTTCCTTTCTTTCCCCCTATTTTTAGGCAGTACATATTTTTCTTGCCTGTATTTTTCTCTGTATTATGCATTTGTATTTCTTTTTCTGCATTTTCTCTCATTTTTCTTATATTTATGCTTTTCCCCAGCATTCCCCCCCAGTTTTTTTTACATTTATGTTCTTTTTTCTTGCATTTCTCCTTTTTACTCCTATTTATAGGGAAGGTATGCATGTACATCCCTTTGCCTTGCAATTTGTTCACTGTTTTCCCAGGCACTTTTGGCCTTTTTTCTGCATTTTTTCTTTTATCTCCTATTTTCATGGATTTCCCTTGGGACCACCCACCCCAAAAATGGGATGGCATTGATCCCAGGAGACACCTATTGACCCCAGATCACCCCCTAGTAGCCCCACTGCCCCCCATTGACCCCCTTTGTTTCTTCCCTCCCTTTCCCAGCTCTCACCCTGCCCCTCCAAGAGCCACTACCAGCTGTGTGCCCGCACCTGTGAGCACACCTGTGCAGGTGTGTCAGCCCCACCCCCCTGCAGCGAGCGCTGCTTTGAGGGGCGTCAGTGCGCCGAGGGGCTGCTGTTCCACGGGACCGCCGCATCCTCCCGGGACCTGCGGCAGCCTCCACCAGGGGCACTACTTCCAGGTGGGTGTGGCCCCAGTGCCTCCCAGTACAGCCCAGTTCCAGCCCTAGCTCCTTCCAGGCTCCCCATGGTGATCCCAGGTCACAGAATCACAGAATAATGGGGTTGGAAGAGACCTCTAAGATCATCAACTCCAAACCATGCCCTAACACCTCAGCTAGACTACAGCACCAAGTGCCATGTCCAGTCTTTTTTTAAACACATCCAGAGATGGTGATTCCGCCACCTCCCTGGGAAGAGCATTCCAGTGCTTTATTACTCTTTCAGTGATTTTTTTTTCCTAATATCAAACCTATAGCTTCCCTGATGTACCTGGAGACTGTGTCCTCTGGTTCTGTCAGTGCTGCCTGGTGGAAGAGACTGATCCCAGCTGTCTGCAGCTTCCCTTCAGGGAGCTGTAGAGAGCAATAAGGGCACCTGGGAGCCTCCTCTTCTCCAGGCTAAACAGCCCCAGCTCCTTCAAACGCTCCTCATGGGCCATGTGTTCCAAGCCCCTCACCAGCCTCACTGCCCTCCTCTGGACAAGAAATAAGAGTTCTCTCAGCGAGGATGTATCAGGTATTAAACTGATAAGAACAGATACACTATGCTTGATCTTAGCCAAAATGCCGAGGAGCAATGGGGGATGGGGGAGGCGAGCCCCACTCTCGGGGCTGTCCCACATAAACATTCCTCCCAGGAAGGGACCAGCTCTCCCCTGGCAGGCAGCCAGCCACCCCCTGTGCCCTGTCCCCAGCCATGAGGTGTCCACATTCCAATGACATCCCCACGTGCCCCCTTCCCTGTGCTATCCCCATCTCCATGGCATCCACACCCCTGGACTGTCATCATCCCTTTGGTGTCTCCAACCTTGTGGCACTCCCACCCTCAGTGTCCCCATCCATGGGGCATCTCCACACCCCTGCCCTTTTTGTGGGGACTGGGGTGTCCCCAGGGCTCTGGGTGATGCCGCTGCACCCCACAGTGCATGGGGGATGATGTGTGACCTGGGCACAGGCTGCAGCTCAGGGGTCTGCTGCAAGGGATGGAGCAGGATGGGCAAGAGAAGGGGGGAGCAGGAGGCTGGTTTTGGGGAGCACTTCCCACACAGGCACTGAAAGCCATGGAAAAGGGCTGGGCACAGGAGCCCTGTACCCACCAGAGCACACAGGGATGCTTAGGAGGTGGGTTTTCATCAGGACAAGAGGCCACCAAACACCAAGAAGTTCCTTTTCCACATCAGTTCACAGCCAACTTCCAGAGCAGGAACCAAGGAGCGAGGCTGCCCTGGGCTGCCAGCCTCCCTTACATCACCAGACACGATCCCCCCATGTCACAGGAATGCATTGGCCAAAAGCAACATGAGAGCAGCTCCAGCAGCCACACTGCCCTCACAGCCACACATCTGCCAGGCTGGGGAGGCTGTGGCAGCCCCTTCCCACCTGGTAAAGGCAGAGGCTCTGCTCTGTGACACTCACTGCAGCTCAAAGGTCACGGGCCCCAAAGGGGTTTGAGGTTTTCAGCTCTGCAGGATACAGCTCCCATGTCTGACACCCTCCTGAAGCTGAGACCAGAGAGTGCTGCTGACTTCAGCCTGTTCTTGGGGGCCCAGATCTCCCCACAACCCCACGAGAATGCTTGGGAATCTATCAACCAACATTTTTTAACCTGAAGAAAAAGCACTGAGGGCTTTGAGACCCCACATTCAGAGTTTGGGACCATTCATGCAAAGGCTGTGATGGAAACTTATTTTCTAGAAACTTATTTTCTATTACTTGCACAGATGCAAACCCCACCTGGCCCCTCCAGCTGGGGCAGGGCCCCCAACCTCAGCAGGGACCCTGGCACAGGCAGCACCCTCCCCTTCCCTGGCACTGCCAGCAGCCTGGGCTGCTTCTCACCTCAGGGCTGCAGGAGCTGGCTGAGGTTGGCCCATCTGCATCAGGGTCCCATTATGCTGCCAGCTGGCACCCCAGGGAGCCCCCACCTCCTGGATCATGTCAAGGTTGCTGCCACCCCGTGTCACCCCCAGGGCCTGATGCCACCCTCTGTGACTCCCCTGTCCCACTCTCTGCCTGCTCAGGTGGTGCAGAGGCTCAGCCCAGCATATCCCATCCCACAGGGAGCCTGAGCAGTGGCAGAGCCACCTCCCTTAGCACAGGCCCTGACAAATCATTCCCCTGTGACAATGTCTGCATCACATCCCTGGGATTTCCCCCTGCTAAACCACTGCCCTGTTTTTCCCCTCCTTACCCTTCAAACCCCCACACACCCATTGCACAGCCATGTTTAGCTTCCCCACCCCACAGATCCCCACTGGCACAGCTGGGGAGACCCCAGCACAGATTTTTTTCTCCCTGAGGCTGGGCAGAGCTCAAGCAGAGACTTACTCAGCCAAGGATGATGATGATGAGGATGATGCACAGTGCCCGGTGCTCGTGAGAGCCAAGGATGCCTCAGCACCTATTTCAGCTGCTGCCCCAGAGAGCCTCCCCCCAGCTTCTGAAAAGTTTCCCTCAATTCCCTTGGAAAAGGTCTCACAAAGCAGATCCTTCCTGGCTCTCTGCCTCCCTCACCAGCAGACATGAAAAGCACTTGAGTTTCTCCCCGGGTAAAAGCCTCCAACATCAAAGGCACCACACAAGAGTTCTCCCCCCCATTCCTCCCAGGCACCAGAGCTGGGGCTGCCTCCCTTGAAAGCACAGCAACCTCAGTGGTTGAGGCGCCAACTGTGCTCAAAACACAGTTTTGATTTTTTTTTGTGTGTGTTTTTCTTTTCTTTCTGTCTTTTAAAAATTTTTTTAAAATCAGCCACAAACTGAGGAACTTGGGGACAAATCTGGGCCAGGCTCTCCTTTGGGGGCAACACAACCAGCATGATCTGGTGGGATTTTGCCCACTGTCTGCTGTGTGGTCACCCCAGAAAAAGGGGAACAAAAATATCCCTTGTGCCAGTCCTGCCTGCTCATTGCCCAACACTAAAGGAAGCCACTGAGTGTCCTGAAGCAAAACCACAGGCACCCTCCGAGTGAGCAGATTCCCATGGATTTCTCAGCAGCCTCTGCAACTTCTGTCTCCCATCTGCAAAAGAGACACAACATCTATCCCTGCTTGGTGAAGCACTTGGATATCTGCACAGCAAAGCAGGGTGAGGGAGGGGTGTTTACCTTCCTGGGAACAGGGAGCAGCTTTTACACCCAAACCAACAAAATTCCGGGGCAGAGGGAGCAGTTGCAGATGCAGCAGGAACAGCCACGGATCCAAAAAATGAGGAGGACTAGAAAATAGCTTCAAACACCACAGGGATTTCAAAAAGTCCTAGGAGCACATGGTTTCTTGGCCCGTTTCAGAGCGTTCCTCATCCCTCCAACCCACACAGCAGTTGTTCCTGCCAGATCACTGCCTGCCCGGGAATGCTGGGTTCATTTTATTGCTGGAGCATGGAAACAACCCTGGTTTGCAGGGGGGAGGTGGGAGGGCTCTGCTGTTTAACTCTTGGCTGAGTTCATGCTGTGATTAATATCACCCAACACACAGATACCAGATGTGCTTGGGGCAGGCTGGAGCGTATCCTAAATTGCACCAAGATGGAATTTTTGGGCAATTTTCAGGGAGTGCTGAGGGCAGGCACTGATGGGAGAGCAGAGATTTACACAGATAGGCAAGGAAAGAGAATTCTGTGGGGTTATGGCACTGGTCATAACCCCTGGGCCAGCTGCAATGCCACGGGCTGTGCTTATACTCAGCACCTTGTCATTTTGGGGGCAATTACTCCAATTCCCGTGCATCTGTGGGTCTGATTTCCACATGCTCACAGCAAAAAACACTTCAGTTTTACTCCTCCTTCTGCTGATCTCATGGAACTTTAGCTTCAGGAAGGAATGACTGATTCAGAAAGAGCAAATACTGGTAAGGTTGGACCTCTCCATGCTGCTTCCCAAGGTCCCACTCTTAAGCAAATCCATTAGCAGCTTCTCCCCACCCCTGTAGAGAGGAGTGCCCTGGGGTCACCTACATGGGTGTCCCTTTAATTAGAACCAAATCCTGGAGCAGCACTGGAGATTCATTCCAGCTTTTTGGAGGCCACACACTGCCCTGCTGGACAGCTGACCTCGACCAGGGCAGCCCCTGGCTCATTGCTGGCTGCAGGGTGATGTGGGGCTTCGCCTCATGGCCTGTCCCTGCCCAGTGTGACACAGCCCAACACTTCTCCAGGACGGGGAGCACCTGGCTGTGCCAAGCAGCCACAGAGCAGCAAAGTCCCTCTGGAACTCCACCAAGGGACCCAACCAGCAAACACGGGGGCCCAGGTAAGGAGGGGATCTGGAACACCTTCAGCATGTCAGAACAGTGTGATGCCCCAAACCCTCACCATGGGATTCCAGAGACCTCTCTTCTGTGTGCAGGGTTCCCTCCTGCTGATCCCAGCTGTGGGACGTAGCTGGTGTCCTCCAAAAATGAGTTCAGGCTGTGCCTGGAGCTGCTGGTTTTCATCTTTGGGTCATTCTCACCTCCCCCAGACCAGGTCAGCCCCACACAGAGGTGCCCAGCTGTGCCTCACACCCCATTTCAGTAGCTCTGGGTGCTGCTGATGACATGACAGCACCAGTGTCACCAGGGCTGTCCCACAGGACACAAACCTGAGAACAAAGAAGCTCCAGGGCAGGGAAAACAGTGCTAGCTGTGTCTTCTGAAAAGAAGCAACAAACCAGAGTGTTTCTACTCCCTGGAACTCCATGGACATGCTTGCTGCCAGCAGGGAAAATGTGGGAGCCTGTCTGTCTGTCTGTCCAGGCAGGACCTGCAGCAACTCTGGCCGTGAGAAATCCCAAATTCTGCTTTCCACAGGGCTGCCTTTGTGCTTCTGCTGAAATGGTGAGGTCTGGTTGGCACCCAAAGCCTGGTTTGGGGGTTCACCAGGGCACGAGGGAGGGGCAAGTCTCTGCAGGCTCCCAGCTATGGCTGCAGAGGCCTTCACCAAGTGAAGCATCTCTCTGTTCCTCCTCCATTTTTTCCCACCATGGGTCCGTGCTGTGCAAGCAAAACCAGCACTGAGCTGTGAATTTACACCCAGAAACCAAAAGTAAAAGATCTCCATTATTCACTTCTGTGAGCAAAGGTTAAACCCTACCAAATACATCAGCTTTTGTGGACAGGACGAGCGTTTGGCAGCCAGCAGGAAGGAACAGGAACGTGGGAATTCCTCCTACGACTTGGCAACAGCCTCTTCCCCCAGCACGGGAGCTCTCTGGGGTCTGCTCAGCCTCTGCCAAGCTAAGAAAGCCCCTCATTCAAGCACTCAGTAATCTCACAGGACATCCTGTAGCTCAAGGAGTTGTTTAAATGAGGGGCTGGATGGATTCAAGCTGCCTAATTGTTGGAGAGAGCAATAGGAAAGGTGGGGTGGCAGAGCTGGAGCTGTGGTGTCCTGATCTGCTCTTTGGAGAAACACCTCAGCACTGAATACAGAGGGTATCTACAGCACACCAGCTGTGCTGAGCTGTCCCTCAATGTCTGCCTGCAATGGGCTCCACCTCAATGTGAGAGAAGCCCTGTTAGCATTTCCTGGAGGTCTAAGAGGGGCATCCTGCCTCTTCCTGCCTCACCCCAGCTGCTCCCATCCTCCCACTCCCCATGACAGAGCACATCTTGGGGTTTGATGCCCTTCCAGCAGCAGGGTGAGGGGGCAGTGCTGGGCTCAGAGGCACAAGGAGAGCGAAGACATCCATCCTAAAAGGTATTTAGGCACCTAATTCCAGTTAGGCTGTAATACTCCTCAGGAGATTGCAGAAAATAGATAGACAGACAGATAGATAGATAATGATTGATAGACAGATAATGATTGATAGATAGATAGATGATAGCTAGATGAATGGATAGGTGGATGGCCAGATAGATAGATAGATAGATAGATAGATGGATAGATAGATAGATGGATGATAGATAGATAGATGGATAGATGGATAGATAGATGGATAGATGGATAGATAGATGGATAGATGTAAGAACTGATATTTGAGAGATGTTTTGGGGCAGACCTGCACCACAGTCACAGCAAGTGGGAAGGAAGCACTCAGCACCCCAGTCTCCAGCACCATGCACCCTGCAGGGCATTGCAGGGACTGGGACCAGCACTCAGACCAAGGGCAGGTGTCCACACACGTGGCAGAGGCCAGGGCAGCAGGTGGCTGCGTTTGCTGGGGAAATGGAGAGACCTGAATTAGAAGCTGCTGCAGCAGCTCTCACAGGAGTATCAGGGACCATCACAGGAGTTGCTGGGGCAGCCACCTCCAAGAAAGCAGAGTTAGCTTCAGGTGAATGAGAGAAACATTTCAGAGCTGCCATGCATGCTTGGTGCATGTTTTTGGGGTTCATCTGTGCCTGTTTGGTTCTGTTACACCTAATCCTCACCTTTACAGCACCCACAAACCTAACAGGGTTCCAGCAGGTCACACAGGGCAGCTCTTCTGGACACCAAGGGTCCTCCCAGCCTTGTCTCCATTTCCTACAAGGACTGGAGAAAGTGTCAGGGGGATGCTCCAGACTGCAAATCCCATGGGTCCCCATGAGGGAACAGCACATGCTGCCCCACAGCAATGGGTGCCACTGGCTGCTGGGCTCCCCACCAGCTCCCCAAACCCTCATCTCAGCCTGGCCAGCACTGGGTCACCCCCAGGCTGAGCCCCATCACCCCAAGAAACCTGGCAGCCCCACTGCCTCCCAAACACATCCCAGAGGAACCAGGGCAGCCCCACTGCCTCCCAAACACATCCCAGAGGAACCAGGGCAGCCCCACTGCTCCCTAGCTCTGCTCAGAGCCTCCTCCCCAGCCTGAAGATCTGAGATAAAGGCAGAGGCTCTGCTCTGTGACACTCACTGCAGCTCAAAGGTCACGGGCCCCAAAGGGGTTTGAGGTTTTCAG
>JAYDZK010000099.1:363263-386823 GCA_034509185.1 Euphonia xanthogaster
CTGGTGAGCGGGGCTGCATCCAGCTGGCAGCCAGGCACCAGGGGTGTCCCTCAGGGCTCTGTGCTGGGGCCAGCTCTATTTAATATTTTTATAGATGACATGGATGAGGGCATCGAGTCCTTCATTTGTAAATTTGCAGATGACACTAAGCTGGGAGCTTGTGTTGATCTATTGGAAGGAAGGAGGGCTCTGCAGAGAGACTTAGATCGGTTGGATGGATGGGCAGAGTCCAACAGCATGAAGTTTAATAAATCTAAGTGCTGAGTTCTACATTTTGGCCACAAAAATCCCCTACAACGTTACAAGCTGGGGACAGTGTGGCTGGACAGTGCCCAGGCACAAAGGGACCTGGGGGTGCTGGTCGACAGCTGGTTGAATACGAGCCAGCAATGTGCCTTGGTGGCCAGAAGGCCAAAGGCATCCTGGCCTGGATCAGGAATAGCACGGCCAGCAGGAGCAGGGAGGTCATTCTTCCCCTGTACCTGGCACTGGTGAGGCTGCACCTTGAGTGCTGTGTCCAGTTCTGGGCCCCTCAGGTCAGGAAGGATGTTGAGACGCTTGACCGTATCCAGAGGAGGGCAGCAAGGCTGGTGAGGGGCTTGGAGCACAAGCCCTGTGAGGAACGTTTGAAGGAACTGGGGTTGTTTAGCCTGGAGAAGAGGAGGCTCAGAGGTGCCCTTATTGCTCTCTACAACTTCCTGAAGGGAGCCTGCAGACAGGGAGGGGTCGGTCTCTTCCCCCCGGCAGCACTGACAGAACCAGAGGACACAGTCTCAAGCTACATCAGGGAAGGTATAGGTTAGATATTGGGAAGAATTTTTTCACTGAAAGAATAATAAAGCACTGGAATGCTCTTCCCAGGGAGGTGGTGGAATCACCATCTCTGGACGTGTTTAAAAAAAGACTGGACGTGGCACTTGGTGCTATAGTCTGGGTGAGGTGTTAGGGCATAGGTTGGACTCGATGATCTTAGAGGTCTCCTCCAACCTCATTATTCTGTGATTCTGTGTGTGCTCATGGCAATATCACAGGTACTCTTGGGCAAAGTCTCTGAAGCTGCTTTTGTTTAACTCAGCAGTGTCTGTCAGAAGGAGAGCACAGAAATGGTGTGAAGAACCTGCTAGAAGGAATTTTGGCTTCACTGATAATTCTGGCAAAACTGTCATTGATTTTGGTGGGCTGCAGTTATCCATGTCTTTAAGCCCATCTGTTTGGTGATGTCTGAAGGTGGTTTGGGATATTTCATTGTATTTGTTTCTCCTAAGTGCTCTGTAATGCCTTTTGATACATACATAGAGGATGCACAAAGATTGAAACTTCAGCTCCTGATCATATGTAAGCTTATATCACCATCTGTAGAAAAATATTGCTCTTGTGATGTTTCTAAGAGATAAATACTTTATCTACAACAGTATTAATTAGATAGTATTTGAGATTAAATTGTGGAACCCGTTTTAATAGAATCCAGAAACGATGAATGAATTGTTCTCAAAACTCTACAAAGAGGCTGAGAAGATCAAGGAGTGGAAACTGACTGTGGAATCAGAACTAAACCAGAAAGAAAGGCAGCTCCAAGAGAATAAAAAGATGATTGAAGCACAGAATAAGGCCATTCAGGAACTGCAGGCCAGTATTGTATAGTATACTTTGAATAGATGAAGTTAAGTGCTTCCTGATTCAGTTTGACAGTATTATTGATACAATTAAATATTAAAGACTGTTGCAGTTTGGTTTGTGCCTTGAGAAAATGATTATTTTGAGAAGTTGCAGGTACCTGTCCTGTGTGAGTGTGTGTGTGAAGAATATACCAGTAAGTGTCTCATTTGCTGGTAAATTATTGTTCATTAATTATTACATCTTTCATGCCAAAGATGACTCAGCATATAATACCAGATAAAACAGACTTCTGTCTACTGATGCCCAAAATTACATTTTCATGAGGGATTTGAGAAGTCGAAGTGCATTTCTAATGTATTTTTCAATAACAGTGTCTTTTTTTATTTGTTCCCTGTGAAATCAGTTTGAAAATGAAAAACTCCGTTTGAAACTGGAAGATGAGATATGTGAAAATAAAGATCTCTTGAAAGAGTAAGTCGTAGAACCAAGTATGTATTTTTGTGGTGAAAATAATCAGTTCTCATGTGGGCAGTTTTATGGAGCTGTTAAATTTTGAAGGTCATTTACATTGTTACTCCTTAGGTACACAAAGTACTGTGCCCTCCCCTGAGTGCATGATATTTTTCCCTCCTTTAGAGTTGCTGCTTCGAGGCATCTGTGTAATCTGCTCAAGGAAACCTGCACTCAGTTCACAGAGAAGACCAGCAAATGTAAATGCTTTTTTAGTTTTTATTTATGAGAGTAAATGTGCTTCTGACTTGCTCTAAATTCACAAACAGAGGAAAGTTCTCGTGCTGTTCAGGTAAGTTCTCCAGTTGAGATTGACTGGATGTGGCTCTTAGAATGAGAAGTGATTTTTAAATGGCTCACAAAATGGGAAGTGAAGCCACAGGTCTAACAGACCTTTGGTTTGGAATGCTATTGAAGCCAGTAAAATTGTTTGCCAGCCTGGGAGCTATTTGGGTGCCTAAACAGTGACACAGGTTTGTGGCAGTGCCAGCAGCCCTGGTTAGCCACTGACAGCCACTCCAGAGCAGGGCAGGTCTCCTCAAGTCTGCTCAGCCCATTGAAGGTTTCCAGTCCCATCCAGATACTGGGAATATATTAAGACATATGAAGTGACACTTCATGCCTGATTTTAGGCAGTAGAATCTACTCTAAATTCCCAGCACTCTGTAACAAATTTCCAGAGCTGGCAGTTCCTGTTTTCAGCCATCACACATTTGTGGGGAAAAAGGTCTTAACCCCAAGGTATAATGAGTAACTAGAATTCTTCTCATGGAACTGAACAAGCCATGACAGTTGGATAACTTAATGAAGCTTAAATTCTTGAGGTTTTAAAATATGTTCTTGATTGGGAATTTTACTTTCTATGCAATTTAGAATTGTTATTAAAATAATTAAAATTTTACTAACTTGATTGTGGATACTTAAGAAGTGTCTATTTCTTTTTAGCCTTAATTCTAGAAACACTTGTGTATAGATGTACTGTTCTTTTTTGATAGCTGTTTCTTTTACTGTTCTCTTTTAAATTGTTTTCTTAGGGAAAAATAGTATCAATTACAAAAGTGAAAGGAAAGAAGGAAAATATGGACATGGAGAGTTGTTGCAATTTTATAATGACAGTTCTGTGGTTATAGGTATCTGCTGATAGGAAGAAATTCAGTGCTAAACCCTAGATTACACTTTATCAAATACTAACAGTTTTGATACAGTATTATTCAACAGCATTAATACTATAATAATTAATCTGGTTACATAAACTGACCAAGAATTACACTTTCCACAGGAAAAAATATATTGGGAAGGAAATTTAAAAGCTGAGCTTGCTTAATGTTTCAATGAAATACACGTTTTCCCTAGATTTTGTAACTTTTGGCACCATGTTTCATAATGACTTATTTAATAAGAATGGAGCTGATAATTCCTTGTTTAATTCATGATGCTGATTAAGTATAATCACTTGGATAGCTGGCATTCTTTTTCAAAAGAAAAACTTTCTCATATGTTCTTGCTTTGGTAGATGAACAGGAAAAAGAAGAAACAATGCAATTGTATGAGGACCTTCATAGCAACATAGAAGTAAGTGACCGAGCTTGATGAAAGGAATGTGAGCTCTGTGAGCTGAGCTGAGTCCCACGTTTATGTTGAGATGCTATTTGTGCCCATCATGTGTGGGTATCACATCCTGTGGGATGCAGGAAGTTGGGTTTTCAATCCCTTTTCAAGAATTATTTTGGTTATACAGAGCACATTCAATGGAGAAGGCACAGGGGCACGTGGGATGTTGATCCCTGTGATCTGTGTGATGTGTGCTTAGTGCTGGCTGACTGCCACGACTTCTGTCTTCTTTTTGGCCTCTGTTTCACCTCCCTGCTGCTTTCTCAGAATGGCTGAGGTGGGCAGCAGCCCCTGGAGAAGTTCCAGGTTTTCCAGTATTGAACTTCAAGTATTAAATTTTGTTTTTAGAGGATGACAGTGGCATTTGAAGAGCTTCGTGTGCAAGCAGAGAACGACAGATTGGAAATGAGTTTCAAATGTGAGAATTCTGTTTATTGTGTTTATGCAGCTGGCTCAGTTTTGTACTTCATACTTCATTACACATGCAGTGTCAGGGCAGACAGATGTGAAATGCTGGAATGGTGAGCAGGTCACACTGAGACACTGGGACCCTTCTTTTAGCCTTTGTTCACTGCCTGGCCCCTTCTGTTGTTGTTCCACTGGGCCAAATTCAGAACTTTATTTTTCAGACAGTCACTCAAAGTCCAGGTTTTGTCTGTGAAGTACAGTCTAGAGATCAATACTTATTTCATGTTTGTTTATTTAAGTGATAATGCACTAATGTATAGCTACAGAACCTTTAGCTAAATGCTCTCTCTGTATGTATAGCCTGCTGTGTTCCTGTTTCATTTTCACATGCTCTTTTCTGTTAGTATTTTGATTATAAAATCAAACATTGCCTCAACAATTACTCTTGGGAAACAAATTGTACAGCTGTACAGTCACAACCAATCTTAAACTGGAAGTTGTATTGAACTTGGAGTATATTCCAGCTAGAATGTTAACTATGGATGTTACTGTATCTCAAAAGTAAAAGAAGAAGCAGAAAAAGTGGACAAGTTTGAACAAGAATGCAAACTGGAAGTCAGTCAAAAGGAAAAGCAGGTTTGCTCAGTTTTACCATCTAATATGTGACTAAAGGGGCAATGCAAGAGCCAAGAAGTGTTTCTGGGTATTAGTAAAAAAGACAAACTAACATCTGAAGCTGCATTTAAGTCAAATTCTGCTAAGTTTAGTGATGTTTCAGTACCTTTAGTCTACTGGAATTCATGGTTTGATTTTGAATTGGAGAACTTTTTTGTTTAAAGTAATGTGACTTGATCAATATTTGGCTAAGATTCTATCTAGCCAAATATTATCTATCTACTTGAATGACAGCAAAATGTCTGCTTATCATACCTGGGGTACAAATGAAAATTAATTTCTGTCCCTTTTCCAGACTTCATTATGATGTTTCTTGCATTTTGCTAGATTTCAGCTCTTACCATACAGAGAGATGAAAAAGATGGTGTCATAAAAGACATCAAGGCTCAGCTGCAGACATCACAAAATAAGATTGCTGACTTAATGGAAGCAAAATGTAAGAGTTCTGCCTGCTATGTTTGAATGTAATTGTTTCTAGAATTTAAATGTAATTGTTTATAATTGTTTCTTTATTGTATGTAATTGTTTATAGAAGCATAGGAAACAGGGTCATGATAGTTTTATTCTGTTGCTGGTTGGCAGCAGAATTTTGGGGCCTTGAAGGCTTTATTTTTGTTTGGAGCAGGAGCTGCTCGTGTGGGAGCAGGACTGGCAGGGAGGTTTTTAGGGCGAGTCAAGCAGTGAGAGCTTTTGAAAATTGCAAGGGGAAAATACGTTGCTTCAGTTTTGCAAATTTACAGCCAGGCAGATGTCACTGAGGGAACTTGATTTTCAATTTTTTAAGCCATCTATATTCAAATTTTATATATTATTTTATAGTATATGATGTCAGTACCATTGGTCTTTGTTAAATTCTCTAAATGTATGTAATTTTCCATTTTAGCAGCATTTTTTAGTAAATATCCTATTTTTTAAAAATAAAACCATCTTTTTTTGTTTAGTACACAATGAAGAAATGTTAAAGGAATCCCAGGTCAGTAAAGAACATTTGAGGGCAGAGCTGGAAGAGGCTAAAATTTCATTGCAAAAGGCAGAGGTACACCTTGCTTACAGTTTTACAGTATAAATAGACTAGATGAGTATTTGCATAAATAATTATGGATACTTTCGATATGAAACAGCTGTAGCTGTTTGTTGCAAAACATGTTTAGAAATGATTTCATGTTTTGAAGGTTACTCAAAAGAATTTAGAAACCGAATTCCAGACTACAGTGAAAACATTAATTCAGGTCACTGGAGAAAAGGAAGAGCAGGAGGAAGAATGTAAAAAAATGAAGGCTTTGCTTGCAGCCCTGACAGAGGAGTTTGAGACTTCTGTTGCCAATTTGAAAAGTTTGCTGCAAGAAGAGCAAAATAGGTAAACTAAAGAGTTTCAATTCCAAGAGTGATCTGACAGGTTGCAGTCTATGACAAAATCAAGAACAATTGGAAATAAAGGCTGAAATTTGGAGGTTTTTTGACACAGTGATCTAAATGCAGAGAATTTAATGTATTTTTTTGTTTGTGGTAGTTGATACTGGTCTGTAAAAAGCAAATTTTTGCCCCCTCCAACTTTCATAATTCTGTCCTAAAGAAATACAGCTTTCTGTAAGTATATATTTGTTTTCTTTTATGTCTGCTGTTCTGAGGTTGTAAAAGTGAAATTTGATGTGTGTTGCAGGCAGATATATCATCTGCTTGTTGAAAGGTAAATGTTCTTAAAGTGCTTGTGGAAAGACTTTGTCTTATTGTCCTTTAAGTTTCAAATGCAATGCTTTGTACTCTACATTTGGGATTTTTAAATTACCATTTTCTTAGATTAAAGAAATCTGAAGATGATTCAAAGCTGCTTACCTTGGAGGTCCAAAAGAAATCTGCTGAGCTGGGTAAGGCTTGTAGAAAGGCAGAAAATGAGCTAGGCAGTAATAAAAATGTTTTCTGCTCTTTTCTGGAAATGGGCTGCCTCTAGTAGTTGGAGAAATGATTTGACAGTGCCTGTACCTATCAGGAATGCCTAAATTGATTTTTACTCAGCTGATCCCTTTTCTTTGGGGGTGATGGGTATTGGCAGTGCTGTGCAGAGCTCCAATGGTTAAGACCATTCTTGCATGAATTCTTCTGGAAGTAACTTTGGTTTCCAGCTAAGAGCAGCAGCACTGCAGGTGCCAGCAGTGCCTTCTGCAGTTGTAGCAGAGGTAAAACCCTCCCTTTGAGGTTTCTGTGACCCTCCCCATGCTGGAAGTGGAATGATATTGACAGGGGCTGTCTTTAAATATCAGAGATTTGATATCCTGTGGTTTCTGGGGATGTGCTCCTTAGTCCCCAGAGTAAGAGATCTGCCTTGCTGTTGAGTACTTGCAGAAAATACCAGAATTGTGAATGTGCACATAGAAACCATCTGGAAGTTAGTAACAACTGGTGTCCTTTCTCAGCATATCCGTGTGATACCTTCAGCAGTTCAGATTTTTTTTCTGGAACAATGCAGATGCATCAGTACTTGGAGAATACTCTAGTTTTACAGTCCATGGTTTATTTGAAGCTATAATTGTGGAAAACATAATAGGCTCTACATTTTATTGAAGATAAATATTTAGTTTCTCTTCAGATAAAGATTTGCTAATGTCTGAATCATTTTTTCAAGTCTACATTTCAATTAAGTCATAAATTAGCTTTTCAGTTTCTTAATCCAGCAAGTTTTGAGAACTGGGTGTTGCAAAAGGGGAAGTGTTTTATACTGCCTGCTAAATATGAAACATTATTTCTGTTCCATTAATTTTACATTCCATGTGCTGTAGAAGAGATGACTAAAGTAAAATGTGAGAAAGAAGTGCAACTTGAAGAGCTGTCAGAAACTCTGGTAAATGTTCATTTTATTAATCTCATGGCATTTGCTCTTCATATGAAATTCCTCTTGCTTTATAAGTATCTTAAATGCCATAAATAAACACCATCCAGTCTGCCTTAACATTTCTACTCAACTTTCTCACACACAATGTCAGTGTTTTCTTTGAAGAACTTCTTTATTGCCTGTGTTTTTCTTGTCTCCTTTGCTTTTGGTTTTTCTTGTCTCCCATGTTTTGGTTTTCCTTGTAAAGGTTTTTGGTTATTTCCTTCTTTGTTTATGCCCATTCAAATGTCACTCCCTCTGGACAGAAAGTTTTCCCATTTTTTCTTCCTTACAGGAAGGTAATTAGCTCTGGCCTCTGTGAACCCTACTGTGCTGTGACACAGGCTCATTTTCTGTCACAGAAGTCTAAGCTATATGAAATACACTCTTAAGAGAGCTTTATTTTCATTATGATTTTATATTTACAAGTCTAACAAGAATCCATATCAACTAAAGTTAAGATAGTGTGAAATCAGGTGTGCATTTTACTGGGTTTGCTTGTTGGTATAATCTGTGCATTGAGTGTTCTGAACTGAGTTCACTAATTTTCTAAAATGGGCAAATTGAAGGACTTTTACTGAAGAAGAATCTTGAGGCTACTGTAGAAAATTTGCAGAGAGAGAAAAATTTGAAGAGAGAAATGAAAATGCTCTCCAAATGAGAGAGGCCTGAAGTAGGGCTATAGTAACATGTTTTTAGAAATAGTGAATTAAATCATGACTTGTGTACCAGTTTGTACATAAGAAATAGCACCCAGGGCAGTGTCCCACCCTAATTTTGCAGACATGGTAATTAAACTCACAGCAGGGGACATGAACAGCACTGGTGTCACAGTTCACTATCTCACACCACTTCCAGATCCCACCAGAGATTGTAAAGATACAATCTGGATAATCCATGGCATGGATGTTGTTTGGTTCTTCTGAAAGCCTGGAGCTCTTAGTTCATGTCTGATAACCTCCAGGAGTTGGAGTTTACTCATGTCTGCTCAAAACTCTTCCTTTTCATTCTGCAGAAAGAATTCCATGATTTGAAAGCACAGCTGAGAAGTACAGCTGAGAAGGAGCAAGATTATTTAAAGCAGCTCGTGACTCTGAAAACAGATCTCGAACAGGAGGCGTAGGACCATTTTGAAAATACAATATTGAATTCCTTCTGGTGTAATATAGAAGTTGCTTTAGTCCACAGTGAAATGAGCTGTGATTGTTTTCTAATGGAAGTTTTGAACCACGTAGTGTGCCATTAATGATATACTTACATTTCTAAATTGCACTTTCTCTCTTTGTATGTATTCCATGGCATATGTAGTTGTGCCATCTCTTTGACTTATTTAACAAGAAGAGAAAGTTTCTGAATTCATTGATAATCTTGCTTTGAACTACATCACCTTTACTAACCATTATATTTATATAAAAGTTGACTCTGATTTTCTTTGCTTCTTCTGTCACCTTTTTATATCACTGTGACTCTGCTGCAAAGCTTATATTTGTAGATAAAGGCCTGGACTTTTTTCAGCATGGAATAACACTTGATAATGGGTATATTTAATTTAAAAGCAGATTTCAAAATGCATCTTCTTATTCCCCTTGGCCATTTGTTTTAAATTAGGTTAAAGAATGAGCAGCTAACAGTGTATCTCGATGAGCTTTCACTAGAGAAAGAACAAACTGCACAAGAGAAAATTGCTGTGGCTGCAGAACTCCAGAAGCTGCAAGAACAACAAGAGGCAAGTTGGAAACTTCCAGCTTTCCTGAAAGGACAATACTCTTACAAATTACTCAGTTTTACAAATTAGATGATGAGCTGCAACATGGCACTTGGTGCTGTAGAGTACCTGAGCTATTTTTTGTGTTTGCATTGGAAAGGAAGTGTATTTACCCTTGTGAACAAGGCAGGTCAGCGTGCTTTGGATGTCTGAATTTTTTAAGAAGTCACTTTGCATTTTATTTCTTTGCTGACACGTGGGTCTTTATTTAGGGTAGTAAGAAAAAAGAAGAAAATACAAAGCAGTTAGTTGAAAACCTAGAAGAGGCAAATAGCCAGCTAAGGCAAGTAAAACCAAATATTAATATCTGATATTGTTAGAGGAATTAGACTTGAATAGCTAGTTGTGTTCAGGAGCTGCTTTCTGGGATTTTTGGTTTCATGTTTTTCTAGATTATAGAACTAAACAGAAACTATTCAGAATTGCTGTTGGCCAAGTAGAAATTTTCTCAGATTAGAAATACCTATTGCTACAGGAACAATGTTTGCCCTCAGTTTGTATCCCACGGTAGGAGCTGTCCTGTTTTGCATTAGACATCTCAGGTGTGAAGGAAATTCAAGTGGAAGTTGAAGGTTGTGGATTAAATGTGACAGAAGGGTTACTGTCTGTATCATCACTTCCATAGACAGGCAACTCCCATCTTTCATAGCTGCATTCCAATATTCCAGGTTAGGATGTGTTTTCCTTAGGTTAGCTGGAACATCTTTTCCTACTGAAAGAAGTATAGACAGTTCACATATTGACTTCCTGGGCATGTTGCTTCATTTTCAGAACATTTTCATTGAGCAGCTTAATGAAGTTCCCATCAACATTAGCAGCTCTTTTTAGAAAATAAAATATGGGTTTATTAGAAGTACTGAAAATAAGTTAAAGGCAATAAGAAAATATTTACTAATGCTTGTTAATTTGGTGCTTAGAGATGAACTGGAGTCTTTGAAGGAGAAAATGGCAAAGACAGGTGAAGAGATGAAAAGTACACTGGATGAAAGAGAAGACAAAGTATGTCATGTGTCATTAAAATGTGTTACATCACCTGTGGGTCAGCATTAAATGGGAAATCTTTGTTGGGATTTTTTTCTGCAAAGCTCTGCCTGGGGGATGTGATCCCTGCCAGAGGTTTCTTCTTTCACAGCTGCTGCAGTTGTGCCATTGTGTGTGCACATGCTGAGCCCTGTCATTCCAAAAGACAGGCACAGTCACTGGGATGTTTACTCTTTGCTGGGAAGTTTAATATTAAAGATTTGTTTGTTTTCAGGCAAACAGAGAAGCTGCTTTTCTGGTTTTTCATATACCCACTCAGTGATGGATGGGCTCTGGATTAGCTTTTTATATGTAGTGTGAGTTTTGGCTTCAATAGATTCAAACATTTTTGCTTTCTTTCTATTTTTTCAAAGCAACCTGGGGTTTCTAGCATTAGAATGGATTTCAAAATTTCATTGTAAAAGTCAAAGATTTACAAGTGTAATTTCAGCTTAAGAGTACTGAAAATGAAATTTCAAGAAGGGAAAAGCCATTGAAGATTCTAGAAAATAATGGGGAAAATTAATTTTTTCATGGATGTAGGGAAATTCATACAAGTGTATTTTTTAAATTGTGAAGATACTGGGGTTTTTTTTTTCTTCTTTCTTGACTCTATAACCACTAAGGAACTGGTTCACTGCTATTAATTAACATCTTGTAGTACTTTATGGCCAAAACTCTGATTACTCTAACATGTCAGCTTGTGCTTCAGTCCCATTGGAATAAACCAGCCTGGTGCAAGTGCAGCTTTGAGAACATTTCCAGGAATTGCTAACATGGGGAGTCATTTGTAGAACTTACTGATTAATGTTTGAAATATCTCTTTCAGATGAATAATTTCAAGAAACAGGTGGAAAATAAAACCAAATGCATTGAAGAGTTGCAGCAGGAGGTGTGTAGAGCTTTTAATTTCACAAATACATAAACACATTCTATTTTGGGTTGACTTTTCAGCAGGTTTGTGTCTGCTGTGGTGTCTTTAGATACACCTATGTAATTTAAAAATTTTCCTTTCTTATCCTAACCCTGAGCAAATTAGGGAGTCATCTTTGGAATCACTTGATTTGTTAAATGAGGCTTAATTTGAAAAAAAATACAATTACAAAAATAATATCTTTAAGAAACTTCTAGTCTTTTTCATTTAGTGCATAGTACTATTTATGTGCTCACAATAAATATCTCAGTTCCTGCTAGCAGAAAAGAATTCTGCACTAGCACAAATAGTAGTAACTTCACTGTAAAAATAAATAACTTGTATTTTTGGTCATGACATCTTCACACCTTCTGCCAGCAGCATCTTAGTTTTAATTGCCATTCTGCACCTCATTTGTTATTCCCTGCTGTGGCTCAGGAGGAGCCTTTCTTAAGGTCATAAAGAAATAGTGATTATCACAGAAATTAGTTAGAACATTAGAACATGAGATCAGATTAGAACATTCATTTGTTTGAAGAATTGTTCTGGATCCTGAGCTGCACAACAGAGAGTTATTTGCCTGATGAAAGCTGGAATTTTGAAGATTCTGACATTCTTGATGCACTTAAACCATGCCATAATTCTATTAACTTCCTAAGGTACAGTGCTTGTTTTGTTTTATTTCAACAGAATAAGGTGCTGAAAAAGAAAATTACTGCAGAAAGCAAGAAAAGCAATACTTATGAAGGGAAGGTAGGTGTAAAGAACATCTTGTAGAAGATGAGGTGAGTGTTTTTAACTCCCTGTGTAGGTAATGATAACACTTGTTAAATACACTCTGAACTGGTTTATGGATCTGGGATACAGACTTTGCAGGAATGAGCTCATAGTTTTTAGAAGATGCTTCCATTTTTAATCATTGGGCACTGACTATTGGACATTTAAGGGATGGACTTCACATTGCAATTAATTGT
The DNA here is from genome assembly GCA_034509185.1 of Euphonia xanthogaster. NCBI lineage: Eukaryota > Metazoa > Chordata > Aves > Passeriformes > Fringillidae > Euphonia > Euphonia xanthogaster. The sequence continues at coordinate 375,623 of JAYDZK010000099.1, forward strand.
GTTTCTCATCTGTTCCTTTCTTTGTCTTTTGTTGATAGTGGACTGAGCAGGGTTCAGCAACCTCATTGTAACAGAAAAGCATTTAAAAGACATATATATATATATATATTTCTCTTTTTAGGCTGTTCTTTAAATGTGCTCTGCAGTGGCAATCCCTCTGATGGGAATATTGTGTCCAGCTTTGGGCACTGCACTTGAAGAAAAGGGGACTTTTTGGAGGATATTCATATGATAAACTTCAAAGGAAAAACTGTAATCAAAATGCACAGCTGGGAGGAAAATGTACCATAAAACCAGTGAAAATCTTATCCAGATTTACAAGAGAGACAATAAAATCTCCATCTGTATTTGGTTTTTTCCAAGGCATTCACAGCATTTAGGGTGACTGCTTAGGGCAGTCCTCCCCATTGTGCTGTTGCCATTGTTTCTTTGAGTATTTTCTAACTCACTTCAGGCCAAAGTTCAACTCTTTATTAAAAAAAAAAGCTGAACTTTTAAATAGGAAACACTTTAATCATATACCTGAAAAGTAGCAGTGTGATTCTGCTCAAAAATAAGAGGTAAGAAAAGATCCTTAACATAGTAATTTCCTAAACAAATAACAGCAGCAATTCTGCATTCTCCAAAGGTGAATAAATTGCAATTAGAGATGGAAAATATGAACAAGCAACATAAGGAAGCAGTTGACATCTATCAAAAAGACATAGAAACAAGAAAAGTAAATGAAAATAAACTTCGTGAAGAGGTGAGAGCTGTTAATTTTTACTGCAATTTAATTTTTTTTAATTTAAAATGTTTTTATGAAGCTTTATGGGCCAGAGTCCTTGCTGTTACATTTCAGACACAAATGGAACTTGTGTTTGCCTGTGAGCAAAGCTTTAGTACATCAGGTGCTGAAGTTGAAGTATTTGAATGTGCCTTTGAAAATAAGAACTCCATTAACATTTCTTTCTTTCAAGATATAGTTCAAAGAAATTCTACCTTTGAGATAAAGTCAGCATAGTTAAATTAGATTATAACATCTCCCATATTAGGATTTTTCTGGCCACAGATTTTTTGGATGGCAATGCTAAGAAATGTTAGGGCAGAGTGCTTGAAATGGCCTTTTGGTTTGAAGTGAGCTTGCCTGCCATGGATGAAGCTTTGATCTTGCCCATTTGAACAATCTGCAGAAAAGATGAGGGACTTGAAAGGGATCTTAAAAGCAAATGAAGCCCAAGTGGGACTGCATACTCTGCACCCACAGGGGGAAGAAGAAATTAAGATGTAAAAAAATATATATTGTTATGTTGATGAATGAAATGCAATTTCTTCCTGACAGGTAGAAAAGATGAGGTTGCTCTGTGATGAAACAGCAATGATACAGAGAGAAACTGATATCAGATGCCAGCACAAGATCACTGAGATGATGGCACTGATGGAAAAGCACAAGGTAGGAGATTTTACTGCTTGCTGAGATTTGGAATGTGTGATGCCATGTTAATAACCTTTCAAAAGCACAAAAAGGCCTGAAGCTGGGAAAAGGAAGCTGGACACATGCTTGACTTTGTATCATCTAAAATCAAATTCATTTGATGATTTTGAAAAGATTCCCATGGGCAGATAAATTCTGTTCATCTAAACTTCTAGGATTGTTAGATTTTTTTTTAACTTCAGGCTTCCTTTGGTTCCATCTGAATGCAGTATTTTTCAGTATCAGTTTGGCCTCTTTCTCTGAGGTTACTTAGTGACTGTCAGCAGTTTAGCTTGACACATTTTAGTTTACCTTTCTATTCCTCCATTTTGCAATATCTTTAGCAGATACCATTAATAAAGATTGCACAGCTGCCTCTTGGGGGCTGAACACATTTTGCTGCACAGAAATAAAGCACTGTCTGCCAGTCCACAAAATAATACTGTAATTGAGCATTTTCTGTTTTACACTTCCTGCAGAAGCATCAGTGAATCTTTTCTTTCTGAATCTTAAGAGCCTGGTTTGAAAAAATGATGTTTAAGACTGGATAGCTCTATAATTGTAACATTTAGTCACATGGTTTGAGTTTGTTGTTGGTTTGGTTTTTTTAACACAGAATGAATATGATAAAATGGTTGAAGAAAAAGATGCAGAGTTAAAAGTATATAAAATGAAACAGCAAAAGCAGTTAGCATCAGAAAGAGCACTGGTAAGGAGCACTTTCCAATGGTAAATAATTCAGTGAAGGGGCTGATGTCCTTTTGTAGTGGTTTTATACTGGCTGAGTGCCAGGCATGCACAAAAAAACATTCACTCATTTTTCTCTGCTGTAGTTGAGCAGAGGAAGGGAAACTAAAATTCAAGTTGAGATAAGGATTAGGAGAAAAACACTTTGAGGGTAAAGCAGGTTCAAACTTAAATAGTATAAAAAAATTATTATTAATAGAATTTAAAATGGGCAATGAGAATTAAAATAAACCTTTAAAACAGCTTTTTTCCCAATCCCTCCCTCTTGCCCACCGACAGCACAGAAAGACAAAAGATGTGATCTTCAGTCAGTTTGTGAGTTCTAAAAATCTTTTTTCAGTTTGCTTAGAGAGTTTCTTTTCCCTGCTGTGCTCTGGGGTCTTTCCCACCAGAGACAGTTCTCTGGGCACTTTTCCAGTGTGGTTTTAATCTTTACAAGTAGCAGTCCCACCCAACCTGCTGCAACAGATCTGATTCTGGACACTGACAACTCCAAATGTTTCTAAAAATAAATTGGAGTAGCAGTGTGTTTGTGTCTGCTCTTCCAGACAGTGTGTCATGTTCTGACTTCCCACTTTGAACAGGAAGCTTTGGTTTTCAATAGTTGGATTGTGCCCTCTCAGCCCTGTTCTCCCAAGGGTTTTGAGGATTACCTTGAACCCTTCTGATCAAGTACCTGTTTCTTACTGTACTTCAGTCTTTCTTAACCAAGCTACAGCAAAGCTTCAGGTATAGAGTTGAAAAGCAAATGGAATTATCTTGTGCATGTAATGAGTATCCCTGTTCATTACTGTCTCACTTGGGACTGTTCTCCTTTTTCTGGCTTGTGCATAGTTAACCCTCTCCTTCATTTAATGGTTTGTAGGAAAATGAGCTGTCATTTTTGAAAAGTGAACTGTCATCCCTTAAGGAACAACTGAAAGCAGAAACTGAAGAGAAGGTGCAGTTTTTTATTAACTGAGCAGTGGGGCTGAGAGGTGTGGCCTGGCCTTGTGCTGTGGGAGAAGTTGGATAAGAAATGAAACCAAATAGAAAAATGGTGACTTTGAATGCTGGGGTTGTACAAAATCTGGTCATGTTTTTGTGTGAACTTTGTAACAGTCTGTGATTATAGATTATATATAAATAAACAAACAACAAAAAACTCTCCTTTATTTGAGTTAATTTTAACTAGCTAAAGCAAAAAAGTTCCCTAAACTGTAGGGGTTGTTTTCAGTGATTTTTGAATGCTGAGGTTGTACTAAATCTGGTCATGTTTTTGTGTGAACTTTGTAACAGTCTGTGATTAGAGGCTGTGCTCTGTAATTACACCAAGAAGATTTTTAACACCTGAATTCAAATAAATATTTCCTTCCTGTCAAATAACTCTTTTTTAGGAGAATCTTGTCAAAGAGCACTCTCACAGTAGGATTCCTGAAAGTGAAAAGAAACACAAGGTAACTTGAACTTGTTCATTGGTTTAGAATTTGGTGGTATTTATAGGTGTAGAATCAGTTGAAGTGCCATGATCACTTATTTGCATTCAACAAGAGACATTAGAATGCTCTTGATTTAAAACTTTTTAAATTATAGAAAATACAAACTTATGTTCCTGACTCCTAAACCTTGTTTAGAGCTATAGAGTGAATCTATTCATGTAAAAAATAGAAAGTCTCCAAATTATATTCCTATGGAAGTCAACATAGTGGAAAATAAAAAATGTCTCCTTTGGTACCTGCACGGGAAGCCCCTTGGGCAGTCCAACATTGAAGTTTTGTAACTCCTAACAGTGATTTTTTTTTTCTTGCTGCATTTTTCTGCCTGTATTTCTTGCTTCTCTGTAGATGCTTTTTTTTTTCCCCTGGAATAAGATGGGATTTTAAAGGGTCATACCATTCCATGGAGATATTAGGCAGCAGTTTCTGGAAGGGCTCCCAGTGTGTAATTTTTCTTGCTCAGTTGTTGCTTTATGTCTCTAGAATTGTTTTACTTAGTCTTAGAAGTGTCCCTTTGTAAAGGCACTTTTTCTCTGTGGAAGAGAAAAAAGCTTATATAGCTGTAAAAATGGTCAAAGCATCAAAGTAGTCCTGCCTGCAGAACTTACCCTTCTTCCCTGTCAGGAGTTCACTTGTGGTTTTCATACTGGAGCAATAAATCCAGCAGCATTTTGATGTTACCTTTCTAAAAAAGGACTGCACTGGATCATTGCAATGCTTCTCAGTTTAACTTCTGGTGAAAAGACTATTTTAATAACACCAATCTTGACATAGCTATCAATATTTCTCTGAGAGCCTTTTCCTGCAGTTTTGTTTGTTGCCATTTTCTAAGATGTTTGATATAGTACACATGTTCAGAATAACCTGAATTTCTGCTGATAAGCATGAAGAACTTAAATACAATGTGCCATGAAACTCAGCTCTTCCATAGCTTCCCATTAATTCTCCTCATTTGGCAACAAAAATAATATAAAAATGATCTTTTCACCCCACCCCACTTTGTTTGGGTCTTTGTTTCATGTTTGGATGGAAAGATAACAGTTCAGCCATTTCTCTCAGGTGTCTTCCTGGACACCCAGACTGTAAACTGGGTCATGAGTTTGGCTTTAGACTCCATACTTACCCCATAAAATATAATCTAAAAATAGAAACATTTTCTCTCCCAGACATATGTTATAAAGACTCCTCCACTAGATAAAATGCAAAGTGGAAGAAGCACAAACCTGCCTTCAGAGCAGAGCACCAGGAAGAAGCAGAAAGTGCTTCTCCAGCTGGACAGTCAGTCAGACAGCTCTGAGCACGCCGACCTCCTGGTAAGTCAGAGAACAAATCATGTGCTGAGCACTTCCTTGTGCTCACTGCTGGGCCCAAGATAAAGAGTTTGGGCTTCCACATTCAAGCCAATATTTCTGTGCATATTTTGAATTTATCAGTTCTTTCTGGAATTGTAGTTGCATGTACATAATTAGCATTCTTTTTACTGAACTGTTATGCTTCATAGTGACATCTTACCTTTTTTTTTTCAAAGTTTAATATCCTTAGGGGGAAAGAAAAAGTATTTTTTAATACAGTGTGACTAAGTAACTTTTTCCTTTATTAGAGCATAGTCTCGGAAGAAGAAATGTTTAAAAATTTGTACAAAGATTATCCACAAGCTTCACAATTGCGTTCCACAGCACCAAAAAAGGTATGGTAGCCTTTCCTAAGATTAAACCAAACAGTTCATCAGATTGTTTACAGAAACTAATGGATGGCTTTATTTATTTTCCTTCCTAGACCCCAGCTCCATCCAGTGTGAAATCTCCAGGCTCTGCCCTGAAACTCAAAACCACGAGGAGAATGCGCGAGGCAGGCTGGACCGCGCTCTCCAAAACCGACAGGAAAAGGAAAATTAAAGATGTTGTAAAGTTCTTTGCTTAAAATGCAGAAATACCCAGTGCCCTGGCATTGCTTGCAGGGTTGTTTTTCTCTCAGAGTTGGTACTTTGTTGCATTTTCCTGTCCTACTCAGTGTGTTTAACACTATGTTCATTCCTTTACACATTTAAACTTTATAGATCTGTCACTGCAACCCCTGCAGAGCATTTTCCACCTTTGCTCCCTGGTGCTTTAAAATGTTGGGACACAAGTTAGCCACTTTTAAATTTTGAAATAAATAGAACTACGTGGAAAGTTGTTTCAAAGCTGTTTCTGGCATTAGAAATTCTGGTTTTAAAGAACTTCTGTTCTTTTAAATTTACTCTGTTTTTCTTAACACATAAATACTTAGTGGAAGAAATGTAGCTGTTAAATGTATGTGCTTTTACCTGAAGTCCTCTTGCTTTTTCCTGCATTTTAATGGCTGTTGGACCTGTCTTTTTAGACTGTTTTGTTTTCAGTATGTTAAAATGGTTTTGAAACTTCTAAAATTTCAGTAGAATTACTTGTATTTAAAAAGATTTCAGCTTCATAAGGAGTCAAATATGCACGTTATAAGGTTGTGAAAACAATGTTAAGATGCCATTAAATTGTTTATCTGAAATACAAAGTGTGGGCCTAGATGTTGTTGCTTTAAATATTTGAACAGACAGAAATCACCCACCAGCCTTCCTAGGGACCAGCAGAAGTGAAAGGATGGATTAGAACATCTATTTCTGTATTAATCCTCGATTCATCTTGGTTTCACAACAATGACAAACCCTACTTCAGAGCCTAGACATAACAAAAAAACTACAAGTACATCTTAAAATATCATGAAAAATCAAAAATCCCAAATTCAGCCGAAGTGGGAAGCAAACCATATTTGTTTTATTCTTTTTGTGTAGTCTTAGGGATAGACCAGGAGTTTGGGTTCCTTATGTTGAGCTGTTGAGCAGTGATGTAAATGAGATTTGTTACTGCATGTAGCTAACAAATATTGTGCAAAGATCTGGAAGAATATGCTGTGCTTTCCCCATGAGCACTGGAAAGTGAAAAACTGAAGTTTGTACTGCCCACTTTTAGACTCAAACAGTAACTAATCAATTAGAGCCTTGGTATTTTCCAGGGTATATCACATAATCCTCCTGAATCTGAGTGTGCCCCGTGAGGTGTTGTGTAAACCACCTGAAAAAGTACAAAAATATTGCCAGCAACACTCCAGAAAGCTTGCAGGAAATGCAAACAGCAGGGAAGGGTGAAAAATCACATCTGCCCCTTTCTGTGCCTGATTTTATTAATGGACTGAGGGTCCCCTACTCGTTGCCATGGCAACAGTGCACAGCTCCATCTCTCCCTGTCTCTTTCTCTGGCCTCATGCCCAGTTCCCTGGAGCACCTGATGGGGGAGAAGCCAGAGAGTGAGAGACCAAACTCCTGGGCTCAGACACAGACAGGTCAATGCAGGAAGGAAAAGCTGTGCAAGGCAGCAAAACCAGGAATTCATTCCCTGCTTCCCACAGGCAGGTGAGTGTTCATCCATCCCCAGGTGAGCAGGGCTCCACCCCAGGCAATGGTGGCATGGGGACACAAATGCCATCATTTTCTTTTAATACAATATATATCATAAAATAATAAATCAGCCCTCTGAAACGTGGAGTCAAGGTTCTCATCTCTTCCCTCGTCCTGGGACCCCTGTGAACACTTGTATTTAAAAAGATTTCAGCTTAAAAAGATTTCAGACACTTTGGGTCTGAGCGCCAATGGGTAGAGGGAACAAGGGCGGTGCAGAGGGGACAAAAGGGCAACAACCAACTGGGATTCAGGAACAACCAACTGGGATTCAGGGAAGGAGCTGCAGGGAACAACCAACTGGGATTCAGGGAAGGAGCTGCAGGGAACAACCAACTGGGATTCAGGAACAACCAACTGGGATTCAGGGGGGGAGCTGCAGGGAACAGGAACCAATAGGAAAGCAGGAGTGGGGAACATTCCAGAAGTGGGGAGGAGAACAAGGATAATGTAGCTTGGGTCATCAACACATAACGGACATGATGCCACCAGGACACACACCAGGGGACAATGTCACCACACCTGTGGGGACACTGCCACAAGGACCCCTCCAGTGACACCCAGCATGGGCCCACGTGACCCCTGTGGGTGACACTGACCCTTGCCCTGTCCACAGGGCCGGTTGGGGTCCCCTGAGCGTGGTGGCCCTGGGACACCCTGGTGGCTGTCACTTGCTCCTGGGCCACTTGTCACCAGCTGAACAAGCTCCCATCCTGCCCTGCTGGGGGGTGACATGCAGCTGGGACACCATAATGGTGACAGCAGGGACGTGGTGGCAGGAACTCCATCAGGCAGCGCCATGGCTGAGACGAAGGTGCTGGTGGCACTGTGGTGGCACAGGTGGTGGCACTGATGCTGTCCCAGTTCATGTCCCCATCCATGTTGCCATCCATGGCTGTGTCCCCTCCTGTCCCTATCCATGGCCATTTCCAACTCAGGTCCCCACCCAGGGCTGTGTACCCACACGTGCCCATCCATGCCTTAGTTCAATGTCCTGATTTTTACCCCAATTTCAGGGCTTTCGAAGGGATGAACAGAAACCTTTGTGTTTGAAGGCCAAAACAAAAGGATTTATGTGTCCCTGCCAGAAGAGCATCCACGTGCTTGGGTGGGTGGGAAGAACCTTTTTTGGAGGGGTTTCCACCCCACTGTCTCTAAAATCACGGGTTTTGGCCCAATCTGACCCGATTTGGTTGTTGAAGATGCCTGTGGGGCAGAGAGAATTAAAATGATGGATTTATGTTGGAGAAGACCTCAAAGGCCAGCCAGTGTTGCTCGATGCCACCAGAACACGCAAAAAGTGAGACTTTTCTGAGGTCAGAATTCGACAAATCCACTCTCCACAATGCATTTCTGATGCTGGTCTGTGGATGTGTCCAGGTGCTCATGGGGAGCCCCCAGCCAGCCAGGTGTCTTCCTAACATGAATCACCGGCACCACAGATCACCAGGGCTCTGCCCAGTGGGGTCACTGGGGATCATCCAGCGCTGATCCTCCAATGAGGGATGGAGCTGGAGCAGCACACAGAGCTCCTCCTGCTCTGGGGGCACTCTCAGGGCTTCCCTCAGTGCTGGCTGCGTTGGTGTTGGGTCAAGGCTGACCTCTGGGAGAAGCTCTTCCCACACTGGGCACACCCGCAGGGCCTCCCCCTGGTGTGGATGTTCTGGTGGGCAGTCAGGTGGGAGCTCGTCCTGAAGCTCTTCCCACATTCCCCACACTCATAGGGCCGTTCCCCCGTGTGGCTCCTCTGGTGTGCAGTCACTTCATAGCTTGTCCTGAAGCTCTTCCCACACTCCCCACACTCGTAGGGCCTCTCTCCAGTGTGGATGCGCCGGTGCCTGATGAGGGTGGAGTTCTCCCTGAAGCCCTTCCTGCAGTCGGGGCAGTGGAACGGCCTCTCCTCTGTGTGAATGAGCTGGTGCTGGAGGAGACTGGAGGTGGTCTGAAAGCTCTTCCTGCATTTATCACACTCGTAGGGCCTCTCCCCGGTGTGAATCTTCTGGCGGCGGATCAGGCTGGAGTTGTAGGCGAAGCTCTTCCCACACTCCCCACACTCGTAGGGTCGTTCCTTTGTGTGGCTGCTCTGGTGGATAATTAGGTTGGACCTCAAACTGAAGCTCTTCCCACACCTGGGACGCTCGTAGGGCCTCTCCCCGCTGTGGATGAGCTGGCTGTCCTTGTCCCTGAAGCCCTTCCCGCAGTCGGGGCAGCGGAACGGCCTCTCCTCGGTGTGAGTGAGCTGGTGATGGAGCAGATTGGAGCTGATCTGAAACCTCTTGCTGCATTTATCACACTCGTAAGGCTTTTCCCCTGTGTGGCTCCTCTGGTGGAAAATCAGGCTGGATCTGGCTCTGAAGCTCTTCCCACGCCCAGGACATTCGTAAGGCCTCTCCCCAGTGTGGATGCACTGGTGGCGGATCAGGTTGGAGCTGTGGCTGAAGCTCTTCCCAGGGTCTCTCCCTGGTGTGGATTCCCTTGTGGGAGTTCAGGTGGGAGCTCCACCTGAAGCTCTTCCCACACTCCCCACACTCGTAGGGCCGTTCATCTGTGTGGATTCTCCAATGGTTGATCAGGAATGATCTCTTGCTGAAGCTCTTCCCCCATTCTGAGCACTTGAGGGGCTTCTCCCCATTGTGAAGCTGCTCAGGGACCCCCAGCTCTGAGCTGTGGCCACCTTCCTGACCCAAGGTGGGTCTTTCCTCCTCAGATCCCCATGATCCACATTTGCAGCCCCTCCTCCTGCGGGATCTCCAGGGCTTTTCCTCCCCGTTGGATTCCTGTGCCCTGGAGCCGTTCAAAACAGCCTCTGCCATGAGGTTCTGCCGTGGGGATTTGTCCTCCCTGCTCTCCATCCTCAGCTCCTGGCCTGGGGGAGGAAGGACAAGGAGAGGATGGGATTTGCCTCCCTGCCAGAGGGAGGGGGAAGGAGATCCCCCCAGTGCATCCCTGGCAGGACAGCATTGGCAGCAGGGTTGTCCTGCAGCCAGGGGCCTTGCTGGGCTGGGAGATGGAGCAGGAGAGAGGGGAAAGGGCCACTGACTTCCTCCTCACCTGCCTGGGTGTCCTGGGGCATCTTCCTCTTCCTCGCAGCCTCCTCCTCCACCTGGCCAAGGCTTGGGAAGGTGAAATCCTGGTTTGGGGGGAAAACAAGGGCTGAGCGTGTTGGGTTTGATGGTCCCGCTGCCCAAGTGCAGCTGGAGAAGTCAGCGCCCCTTTCAGCCTCGGGGGGCTCGGACCCCGCTCAGCCCCAGCCCCCCCCACCCCTCCAGGCTGCCAGGGGTCCCTCTGCACCGGGGTCGCCCCTCTCCGGGGCTCTCCCCGCTCCGGGGCTCCCGCGTTCCCCCCGGCTCTCCCGGGGATCCCCAAAGCCGGTATTGCCCCTCCCTGCCGCTACCGGGCCATCGCCTCGTGGGACGCCCCAAGATCCCTGCAGGGCCATTTCCTTGGGCTTCTGCAAGATCCAAACATTCCTGCCCCGCCAAAAAACCCTCCCGGAGACACCCCCCCCGCGATGGATTTGGGGCGTCTCCCCCTCCCCGCTCACCTGCGGGTTCCGGAGGGGGCGGAACCGGGGGAGCCGCGTAAGGCTGGTGCTGCTGCTCTTCCTCCCGCTCCTCCTCTTTCTCCTCCTTTGTCCCTCCTCTTCCTCTTCTTCCCGCTCCTCTCTTTCTCTTTCCCTTTCCCTTTCCTCTGTCCCTCCTCTCCCTCCCGCTCCTCCTCCGCTCCCAGCCCGGCCCGGGCAGCCCCGGCTCCCAAAAGCAGCCGCGCTCTGCCCTGGGGGGGTTCCAAAGCGGCCCCGCCCGCCCGGACTGGGAGCGGTACTGGGAGCGCTGGGAACGATGGTGAGAGCAGCGGGCAGGAACTGGGAGCGCTCTCCCTGCCGGTGCCGCTGTTACTGGGAGCGCTGGGAGGGAACTGGGAGCGCTCTCCCTGCCGGTGCCGCTGTTACTGGGAGCGCTGGGAGGGAACTGGGAGCGCTCTCGCTGCCGGTGCCGCTGTTACTGGGAGCGCTGGGAGGGAACTGGGAGCGCTCTCCCTGCCGGTGCCGCTGTTACTGGGA
>JAYDZK010000099.1:426813-441320 GCA_034509185.1 Euphonia xanthogaster
GGAGGGATTCTGGGGTGCAGGATTGGGCTGAGGATGGATTTAGGGACGAGGAGGGATTCTGGGGTGCAGGATTGGGCTGAGGATAGATTTAGGGACGAGAAGGGATTTTGGGAGTGCGGGATTGGGCTGAGGATGGATGTAGGAAGGGATGAGGAGCGATTTCGGGGTGCGGGATTGGTCTGAGGAAGGATTTTGAGCTGAGGGATTTTGGGCTGAGGATGGATTTAGGGACGAGGAGGGATTCTGGGAGCAGCTCACCCTTCTCCAGGTACTCCTCCAGGCCCCTCCTGCGGGCGTCCAGCTGCTGCTCGGACAGTGAGAAGGGCCACTTGCCGGGCAGGCGCGGGAAGGTGAAGTTGGCGAATTCCCGCTTCAGGTTCTGGTGCAGGATGGCGAATTCCCGGTAGCGCTTGGAGCACAGCTGCCGCCCGGCCATGTAAACGTTGTACACCTGGGGAGAGAGCCCCCCCCCGCCACAAAATTCCCAAATGTTCCCCAGTGTTCCCCGCAGCTCGGCCGTGCCCTCCTGGAGAGAAGGGTTTGGGGAAAAAGGAGGGAAATGTGCTGAGCTGGAGATGGGGGTGGCCCTGCTGATCCCGGCATTCCAGGGCCTCAGGAATCCCAAATCTTGGGATTCAGGGTCATGGATATTTCTCACGAGATACTGAGAGGTCTCAAACCACCCATTTTCCACCCAAAGCCCAAAATCTTGGGATTTAAGTTCCTGGCTCCTTCCCGTGAAATGCAGAGAGATCCTGAACTTCCCATGTTTCATCCACAGCCCCAAAACTTGGGATGTGGGATCATGGATGCTTTCCATGGGACACTGAGAGATCCCAAACTCCCCGTGTTACACCCAAAGCCCCAAATATTGGGATTCATGTTCATGGCTTTTCACTCTGAGAAACAGGGAGATCCCAAAGTCCCCATTTTCCATCCAAAGTCCCAAATCTTGGGATTCTGGATCACTGCTACTGCCTCCAGGACACAGGCAGATTCCAAATCTTGGGATTCAGGGTCATGGATACTCCCTCCAACATGGAGAGAGATCCCAAACTCTCTGTGTTTCATCTAAAGCCCCAAATCCTGGGATTCAGGTTCATGGCTCTCTCCCTGAGAGATCCCAGACTCCTCATCTTGCATCTGGAAGTTCCAAATTTTGGGATTTTAGGCCAGATCCCACACTGGGATTTCAGCATTCCTATATTCCAAAATTCCAACAGCCCCGTATTCCTATGTGCAATATTCCAATATTCCTATATCCTAACAGTCCTGTATTCCCATACTTCAATAATCCCGTTTCACTATTCCTAAATTTCAATACTCCAACAGCCCTGTTTCCCCAAACTCCAACATCCCTAAATTTCAACATTCCTGCATTCCAATATTCCAACAGCCCTGTATTCCCCACATTTCAACATTCCCCAAATTTCAGCATTCCTGTATTCCAAGGTATTCTAATATTCCAACAATCCTATATTCCTATGCTCGATATTCCAACATTCCTACATCCTAGATCATAAATTCCCTATATCACAACATTCCTATATCCTATATCACAACATCCCTACATCCCAACCCTCCTATATTCCAATAACCCCCCATTCCAACCCCGCTCCCGAGTGCAAACAACCCCCCCGAACCCCACCAACAAATAAAACCCCAAACCCCAGGATTTCCCCCCAACATTCCAAGCGGGAATAATTAAAAAAAAAAAGGCCTCACCACGAACTTCTCCCCGCTCTGCTCCACGTGCTTGTAGGTGGGGATGGAGATGGGCACCGCCTGCTTCTCGCTGTAGTCGTAGAAGGGCGGCCCCAGCGGCTCCTCGGGCGGCTCCAGGCTCTCGGCCTCGTGCGGCGGCACCGACAGCACCGTCAGCACCAGCTCCTTCTCGCCGGCGCGGATCAGATCCACCACCTGCTTGTGCGTGGCTCCCTCCACGTTCACCCCGTTCCTGAAGGGAAAAATATCCCCAATTCCCATGGAGCAGATCCACCACCTGCTTGTGCGTGCCTCCCTCCACGTTCACCCCGTTCCTAAAGGGAACTGATCCCAAATTCCCATTGAGTTCCCATGGAGCAGATCCGCCACCTGCTTGTGCGTGCCTCCCTCCACGTTCACCCCGTTCCTGAAGGGAAAAGTATCCCCAATTCCCATGGAGCGGATCCGCCACCTGCTTGTGCGTGGCTCCCTCCATGTTCACCCCGTTCCTGAAGGGAAAAATATCCCCAATTCCCATTCAATTCCCATGGAGCAGATCCACCGCCTGCTTGTGCGTGGCTCCCTCCACATTCACCCCGTTCCTGCACAGAAAAATATCCCAAATTCCCACTGAGTTCCCATGCAGCGGATCCACCGCCTGATTGTGCATGTCTCCCTCCACGTTCATCCCGTTCCTAAAGGGAAAAGTATCCCCCGTTCTCATGGAATTCCTATGGACCAGATCTACCACCTGTTTGTGCATGGCTCCCTCCACGTTCACCCCGTTCCTAAAGGGAAAAATATCCCAAATTCCCATTCAATTCCCATTCAGCAGATCCACCGCCTGCTTGTGCGTGGCTCCCTCCATGTTCATCCCGTTCCTAAAGGGAACTGATCCCAAATTCCCACTGAGTTCCCATGGAGCGGATCCACCACCTGCTTGTGCGTGCCTCCCTCCACGTTCACCCCGTTCCTAAAGGGAAAAATATCCCCAATTCTCATGGAGCAGATCCACCACCTGCTTGTGCGTGGCTCCCTCCACGTTCACCCCATTCCTGAAGGGAAAAATATCCCAAATTCCCATTGAGTTCCCATGGAGCAGATCCACCGCCTGCTTGTGCATGGCTCCCTCCACGTTCACCCCGTTCCTGAAGGGAAAAGTATCCCCAATTCCCATGGAGCAGATCCGCCACCTGCTTGTGCGTTGCTCCCTCCATGTTCATCCCATTTCTAAAGGGAAAAATATCCCAAATTCCCATTGAGTTCCCATGCAGCGGATCCACCGCCTGATTGTGCACGTCTCCCTCCACGTTCATGCCGTTCCTAAAGGGAAAAGTATCCCCAATTCTCATGGAATTCCTATGGACCAGATCCACCACCTGCTTGTGCGTGGCTCCCTCCATGTTCACCCCGTTCCTAAAGGGAAAAATATCCCCAGTTCCCATGGAGCAGATCCACCACCTGCTTGTGCGTGGCTCCCTCCACGTTCGCCCCATTCCTAAAGGGAACAAATCCCAAATTCCCACGGAAGTGCTGAAGACACTCCCAAGCCACCCCCAAGAGAACATTCCTGACATTCCCAAGAACCCCATGGCCTGACTCTGGCTTTGCCCAGAAAATCTGGATCACACCTTGGCCAACCTGCCCAGGAAAACTCATCCCAGCCAATCCCAAACCTCCCAGAGTCCCATGGAAGTGCTGGAGACCCAAAACATTCCCAAGCCACTTCTAGAACATTCCTGCCATTCTCAAGAGCTCCATGGCCTGGATCTGGCTCTGCCCAGAAAACACAGATCAAACCTGGCCTGGAAAACTCATCCCAAGCAATCCCAAGCTTCCGGGAGACAATGGAAAAATCCCATGGAAATACAGAAAATATTCCCAAGCCACCTCCAGACACTCCCAAGAACCTCATGGAAAGGATCTGGCTCTGCCCAGGAAATCTGGATCACACCTTGGCCAACCTGCCCAGGAGAACTCATCCCAGTCAATCCCAAACCTCCCAGAATCCCATGGAAGTGCTGGAGACCCAAAACATTCCCGAACTGCTTCGGAGACAAGGGATCCCTTCCAGAAAAGCTGCTTGGAATTTCTTGTCCTGGTGATGCCGCCACAGTCCCAATTCCCACCGAGGAATTTCTCCACCAAGAAGCCTGGAATTGCCCTCATTCTGTGCTGCTGGCTGCTCCCAGGATCCAGAGTGGGATTTGGCCTTCAATTCCCAGCTCTCCAAGGGAAGGGAACAGCTCTGACGGGTCCCATCCATTCATTTTTATGGAATTTTTCCTTACAGGAAATCACCCTGGAAAGGTTGGATCCCTGCTTACAAATCCAGGTGAGAGATCCAGGTTTCAAAAATTCCAACTCTTCCAGGAGCTGGAAAAGTTTCCTCCCGCTCCAACATCACCCAAGGCTATCCAAACCCATTGGAGCTTCTGTATCATTCCAGGGAAAAGGGATAATGGAGCAACCCTTGGATGCTTTCTCCTTGAGCCAACAGCAAATTCTGGGAAAGGGGCACGGACAGGACCCAGAATTCCCAAAAAGAAATCATTCCATTCCCAAAAATGCTGGCTCCCCATCACTCCCAGAGGGTCTTCCCAAGCTTGGATGCCTCCCTGCTCCTGTCTCCAAGGAGCAGGAGGAGTCAGAACTTTGGGATGAAGTCACCATGGCAACGGAGGCTGGAATCCAGGAATGTTAAATCCAGGAGGGAAGCGCAGCAGCCATGGATCTGTGGGATCCAGGAGCCTCTTCCCAAGAAAAAGGAACACTGGGATGTTTTGATCTTCAAGCTTCTGGCTCTGCTTGGAGCTGGATAATGGATCCAGGTGTTGCTCTGATCCTTCAGGGAATCCAGGGAATGTGAGGGGAGCAGGGAAAGGACATCAAGATCCAAGAGATCCTTCCTGCCGGGAAGGCGGATCTGCAGCCATGACTCTCTTCCGCAGGATGGGAAATTGAGGAGAGCCATTCCCAGCAGCATTCCAGGAGCAACTTCCTTTGATAAATCCCTTTTTTGGGAATGTGGAAGGGGTTCCACCCAAAGCCAGAGGCTCTGGAACTTCCCACGACAGGATGGAAGAGCCTCTTTCCCCTTCATTCCATGGGAAGGTTACCGTGGGAAAAGCTTGGATTCAATGGGTGGAAGTTGGAAGTTGGATTTCTCATGGAATTCCTCTCCCACCTCTTTTCCAGGGAGCTGGGAAGAAGCTCCTCAGCCCAGTGTGATATTCCCTGGATATAACGAAGGCAGTGTGGAAAATGTCTCATCCACCAGCTGGGTTGGGATCTGGAATTCTTCTATTGGGAAGAACGGAGCTGCTGGCAAAGGCTGGGAGATCTTGGGATCTGGGAATCTTCCATTGGGAAGAGCAGAGCTGCCGGCAAAGCCTGAGGATGAAGCAGAATTCCCATCACGCCAACACGGATGAGCAAGGGCCCCATGACATGGAAAACATTCCAGGGTTCCTGTTCTGACAGGGATTGAGTCATTTTCCACCAAGACTTGGGAAAATTCCCTGACTTGGGGGAATTCACTGTGAGGAACTGGGCAAGGAGCATCCTGGAGATGGAGATCCCTGGGAACGGACGGGGTGCATGAAGGATCCGAGAAATTCCAGAAGAAAGGGAAGGAGAGGGGAGGAAAAAGGGGAAATGGGGAAAAGGGGAAAGAAAAGAATGGGAAGAGGCATCAGAGGCATTTTAGCTTCCACTTCCAATCCATTTCCTAAATTTTCCAAGGTTAAAGACCCCTCAGAGCCTCTGGACAAGGAAATTCCCACTGCCTCTTCCCGGGGTGAATTCCCAGCAGCGCCTTTGGTGAGCAGAACACCGGGAATGCGCCGAGCCAGCAGCTCCCACTGCTGTACAGAGACCATTCCAGACCTTTCCAAGGCAGAGCTGGCTTCTCCCATCCCACAAAATGGAAATTGAGCCCAGGGAGAGAGGGACAGTCCAACCTCCTGAGGGAAAAGCCTTCGGCCTCACCCATGAATGTTGGGAAGACGCCGATTCCGGAGGTTATTCCATCAAAACCTGACACCTTCCCAGTGCTGCAGCTCTTCCAGAGGTTTCCTGGCAGCAGGAATGAGTCTGGTGGGATCCAGGATGCCCCAGCCCTGCCCACCCCACCTCAATCCGGCTGTTTTCCCACTCAGTGTTACGGATAAATCCCTTTTTCCTCCATTCCATCCTTCCCCAAGCAGCTCTGGAGTTTCTCTTCCCGGTGGATCGAGGATGATCGACATTCCAGGCGTTAATTAAGAGCTCAATTAGCTCCCATTGTCTGTCCCTGCAGATTCCAGAGCATTCCAGAGCCTGAGAAGGCACAGGGAGGTGCTGGATGATGGATCCAGGAGGGATGGATGGAAAAAGGACTTGGAGCATCCAGGCAGCACCTGGAGCATCTGTTGGTGTCAGGTGAGGATGGGGAAGAGTGGATTTTTCATGGAAAACATGAAAAATGGGGGCTGATCTCCAGGGTTTTCCAGGAGAGGGATGAGCTGTGGAGTGCCAGAGCCACAGGTGAGTGCCCGCATCCCAAATATCCCCCACAAATCCCAGCAGGAATCCCTCAGGAGCGGAACAACCTCCTCGCTCAGGCTCTTCCTCCCCAAAAATTCCCCTCCTTGGGGCCGGTCTGCTGGGAATTCCAGGAGGTGGGAAGGAAATCCTGCACAGAATCAACACCCTGAACATCCCAAATCCAGCCAGGCAGCTCCTCCCAGAGCTCCAGGGCCTGGATTTTGGGGAGTTCCCTCTGGAGGAACCGGGATGGCCGGGAGAGCGGATTTCCCGCCCCGATCCCGCTGCTCCCGTGAAAGGAAGGGAAATCAGAGCTATTTTGGGAGTCCCGGGTTATTGTTTCCTCCTCCTCCAGGAATTCCAGGAGTTGGGATTGTCACAGATCCAAGGAAAATGAGGGGGGGTTTCATGCTGCCAGAACAGGGATGGGACGCTGGAATTTTGGGGTTGTTTCAGCAGCAAAAGGTGGGAATGCTGGAATTGGGTAATCTTGGAATATAGAAAAATAGGGATATTGGAATATAGGGACATTGAGTTATGGGAATATTGGTGTGTTGGAATATAGGGAAATGGGAATATAGCAGTGTTGGAATGCTGGGATATTGAAATAGTGAAATACTGGAATATTGAAACACAGGAATATTGAAATATTGGAAGGCAGGATTACTAAAAAACTGAAATACAGGAATATTATAATATTGGAATATTGAAATATTGGTACACAGGAATATGGAAATATAGGAATATTGAAATATTGGTACACAGGAATACGGAAATATAGGAATATTTAAATATTGGTACACAGGAATACGGAAATATAGGAATATTGAAATATTGGGATGCAAGGCTACTGGAAAACTGGAATACTGGAATATTGAAATAGTGGAAAACAGGGCTATTAGGAAATTGAAATATGGGAATGTAGGAACACTGGATTATGGAAATATTGGGATACAGGAAATATTGGGATACATAAATACTGGAATATGGCAGGGGCCAACCTGGCAGCTTTGCAGAACACACAGACAAATTAAAGCCACATCTCCCAGGAAATAAACGGATAAACCAAGAGGAAATTCCCAATCCTTCCAGCTCCCATAGGGATACCAGGATTAGGGAGACCATAAGCAAACCCTGTTCATTAACCATCATTAACCCCAGGGCTTAATTATTTCCCACACCACGCCCCGGTCCTCACCTGGCACCGGCAACTGAACCCCAAAATTCCAGCACTAAGAGTTTTAAAGGTTCCCCAAAACACTCAAAAATGAGGGAAAATTTCATCCCAGTGCCCACAAAACCCTCCCCCCTCAGCCTGGGAACGCTGCTCCCCCCATTGGCACATCCAGGTGCAGAATTCCCCCCGCTCCCAGAGCTTCTCCTGCACGGAAAAATCAAAGAATCGGGAATTTGGGTCAGCTGGGACAGAGCCAAATCCCAGCTGGGATTTCTGCGGGATTCGCCGGCCACGGGCAGGTCCTGACAGCTCCTCACACCCCTTGGACTTCCAGAGCTGGCAGCAAAACATTCCTGCAGCTTGGAAATCCCTGGAATTAATCAGTAATTGGACTTAACCGACCCGGAGCGATGTGCGACGGTGGGAGGATCCGGAGGGATCCCTGCAAACCAACCCCCACGCTGGGGGCTTGAGGGATGTCAGCCACCAAGTTTAAGGATTTTTTTTGGGAGGGAAAGGAAGATGAGTTTCCACTCAGCAGGAATATTCCCACGGGAAGGTGTTTTCTGGGGCAAAGTTACAGTTTTGAGAACACGAGAGCCAGGAATGGGAAGGAAGTATCTCCAGGTTGGAATCCAAGGGCTTTATCCCTAAAAATGCTCCTTTGCCACCCCCAGGATGGTCCTCACACTGAAATTGGAAGGGTTTATCCCTAAAAATGCCCCCTGCCCTTCCTAGGAGTCTCCATGTTGAAATCCAAGGGGTTTATCCCTAAAAATTCCCCCCTGACCTCCCCAGGAGGGTCCCTATGTTGAAATCCAAGGGTTCCCCCTTGAGAGGCTCCTGTAAGAGCCCCCCCAAAACCCCCAGCGAGGCTTGGGGGGCTCAGTCTGGACTCAGCCCCCCTCCTCAGGACCCCCCAAATTCCCCTCAAGGGCTGGGGGCTCATGACACACCCTCAGCAAGGCACCCTCAGCCCCCTCAAGACCCCCCTTTCAGACCCCCTAAACCTCACCAAGGGATGCTCTACCCCTTTGGTGCCTCCTCAGGACCCCCAAATTCCCACCAAGGGCTGGGGGTCTCAACCCCTTCTCATGACATCCTCACCAAGGGACCCTCATCCCCCTCAGGACCCTCCAGATCCCCTCCAAGGGCCGGGGGTCTCACCCCCTCCCATGACATCCTCACCAAGGGACCCTCATCCCCCTCAGGACCCTCCAGATCCCCTCCAAGGGCTGGGGGTCTCACCCCCTCCCATGACATCCTCACCAAGGGACCCTCATCCCCCTCAGGACCCCCCAGATCCCCTCCAAGGGCTGGGGGTCTCACCCCATCCCATGACACCCTTACCAAGGGACCCTCAGAGTCCCCAAAACCCCTCAAACCTCACCAAAGGGCGCTCAGCCCCCTCAGGATTCCCCCCAAACCCCCAGCAAGGGCCGGGGGTCTCAGTCCCTCCTCATCACACCACCCTCAGCCCCCTCACGACCCCCCCCCAAAACCCCCCAAGGCTGGGGGGTCTCAATCCCCCTCAGGACACCCTCACCCAAGGCCCCGCAGAGCCCCTCAGCACCCCAACATTGCACCAAGGGCTCGGTGTCCCCTCAGCCCGGGCCCCTCAGAGCCTCCTCACGGCCCCCAGAGCCCCCTCAGGACCCCCAGAGCCCCCTGATCGCCCCTAGAGCCCCCTGATCGCCCCCAGCCCCCTCAGAGCCCCCTCATGGTCCCCAGAGCCCCCTCAGGACCCCCATTCCCGCTCCCCCGGGACTGCCCGCGTGTGTGGGGCGCGTTCGCGGGGCCGGCTGCCGGGGGGCTGTGGGTGGGCGGCCCCCCCGTACTCACACCTCCAGGATGCGGTCCCCCTTGCGCACCCCGGCGCGGTCGGCGGCCCCTCCGCCCAGCACGGCGCTGACGTGCTGCAGCGGCGCGTACAGCTCGCCGTTGATGCTGCGCAGCTGCCCGCCTTCGCTCACTTGCCCGCGGACGTTAAAGCCGTATCCTGACTCGGACTTGACGATGCGGACGACGCGGGGCCCGCCCGGGGGTCCCTCCCCGGCCCCGTTCCGCGCCCCCGGCCGCGCTTCGCCCTCCTCGTCCGCCATCTTGGCGTCCGCGCACGGCGCGCGTCACGAGACCGGACCCGCGAAGGCCGCCGTAGAGACCCGCCCCTCCCGTCCGCGCCGCGGGGAGCGATGGGAAACGGAGTCCGCGAAGCTGCCGAGAGCCGTTGGCGCGCCGCGGGCCGCGGGGGGTGATGGGAAATGTAGTCAAAGAGACGGAGAGGCGGGGAGAGTGCGGCGCATGCGCCGCGGGCGTGGGAACGTGGGTGTTTCCATGGGAACGGGGCTGTTGTCATGGGAAGGAGGGGCTGTTGCCATGGAAACCGAGGGCTGTTACCATGGGAACGGGGAGAGGTGGGCAAGGGAACGGGGGCTATAGGTGCCATGGGCTTGGGGGGCTGTTGCAGTGGGAGTGGGGGGGTGTAGGAATGGGAACGGGGGAGCGGGCGTTGCCATGGTAACGAGGGGCTGTGGGCGTGGGAACGGGGAGGTGGCGTTGCCATGGAAACAGAAGGGTGTTGTTGCCATGGGATTGCGGGGCTGAGGGTGTGGGGACAAGGTGCTGCTGACATGAGAACGGGGTACGGTTGCCATGGAGATGGGATGCTGTTGCTATGAGAACGGGGCGTGTGTTGCCATGGAAACAGGGGGCGCGGTTTCCCTGGGAACAGGCAGGGGGCGCTGTTTGCGGCGGTGCTGCGCGGTGACTCCCAAGAGGCTGAGGGAGCCCCAAAAATCCTGCAAATCCCACAAGGATCTGCTCAACGACCTGACCGGGACCCTCCTCAACCCCGAGCTGACCAGGCAGAGATGAACAAACAAAAACCATTTCTCACAGTTTAATCAAAAAGCTGCATTTTGGGTTCAATAAGAGGGACAAGGGTCCTGTGCCCCCAGCACTGGGTGGATTGTGGGGAGCCCCTGGGGGTACTGGGAGCACTGGGAGCACTGGAACGGGGAGCTCTGGGCAGCTCCACACCCTGCACTCACCAGTCCTGGGGCTTCCTGGAAGCTGCAAGGAAAAGGGCACGGGGTGACCGTGGGGACCCCGAGAGCCCTGAAACTTCCTGGGACCTCAGCAGCTCCAACCACCCACGGGACCCCCAAATCCCCCCTGCAGCCCTGGTACCCACCGGATCCCTGATCTCTGCCCACACTCTGGGGGCTTCCCCTCACTCCAGGACCCCCATCCCCTGCCAATGTCACCCACCCCGGCGGTGCCAGCAGTGACAGCCCCCGATGACAGCCAGGAGCAGGAGCAGGAACAGGAGGGTCCTGCCGACATTCACAGCCACTGCTGGGGACAGAGGGGGACACATCAGGGTCACCCTGAACCCACAGGGTCTCCAATTCCACCACGGTGGCTCCCCCACTCTGGGATGCTCTGGGATGTCCTCAGAGCAGAGGATTGGCTCTGGTCATACCAGGAGGTGACCCATGGAGCACAGCACACCCAGAGCCCTCGGTGTCCAGGGGCCCAGGCTGGGGGCACCCAAACTTCCCTCACCATTTAAGATTCTCACAGGGGGCTGAGCCCACTGCCGAGTTTGTCACACGTGTAGGTACCTCTCTCAGTGACAGTGAAGTGGTCCTGTCCCTCCTGCTCCCAGTGCCGCCCACCCTTGTACCAGGTGGTGGCTCTGGCAGTCCCCCGAACACTGGCAGGTCAGTGTCACCCGGTCCCACAGCACCGCTGGCCTCCAGGGGGGTGCCACAAGGAACTGGCTGATCAGGGTGCCTGTGGGTGACAGGGGACACCAGCCTGCCAGGGCCAGTTTGGGGCTGGGGACAGTAGGATGGGCACATTGCATCCTCCGAGGACTCACCAGCAAGGCCGATGGTCTGGGCTGGAAAGGAGATGGGACAGGGCTGGGTGGGGGTGGCACTTCAGGGACAGCAGCACAGGGTCACGTGGTGTGGGGGCTGTGCCCAAAAGGTCTCCGTGAGGGAACAGGTGTGGCACAGATGTCTCGAGGGCAGGGACACAGCAGCCAACCCATGCTCAGTCATGAGGACCCTGTACTGGCACAGGTCATCCCCATCAGCCCCACAGCTACATCCCCATGGCCCTGTGCCCATGATCCCATTCCAATGGTACCTGTCCCTATGGCCCATCCGCATGGTACATGTCCCTTCATCCCTGTCCCTGCATCCCTGTGTCCCTGTCCCCACAGCTGCCCGAGCCCCAAGGCTCCTTCTGCCGCATCCTTGTCCCCACATCTCCATCCCTCTGATCCTGTCCCCACATCCAAGTTCCCCTGTTCCTGTCCCCTTTTCCTGTCCCCATAGTCACACTGGGATCCATGCCCTGCTGGCATTGGGGACCTCAGGGGACCCTGAAGCCCACCTGGGCCCCCTCTCCTCCTTATCCCGGAGTGCCAGCCTGTGCCCAGGGCACTCACCCCACAGGAGCAGTGCCACCTTCCTGGCCATCCAGTGTCCCCAGCCATGTGGGCTGGCTGTCACTTGCTGCTGTGGCCACCGCTCCCCTGGCTGGTGGCGCTTCGGATGAAAGGGAAGGAAGCGAGGTCACGTCTGTCCCAACGTGTCTGTGGCCCTTGGTGGGGGCAGGGTGGCTGCAAGCTGGGCACAGGAAGGCGACGAGGGTGGGTGGGACAAGGTGGGGGATGGTGTTGCCAGGAGTTGGGGGCTCAGATGAATTGGGGTCTTCATGCCAGAGGGGATTCAGGGATTGGTATGCTGTGGGAACAGGGTCCCCAGGGATTTG
Source organism: Euphonia xanthogaster (assembly GCA_034509185.1). Classification (NCBI taxonomy): domain Eukaryota; kingdom Metazoa; phylum Chordata; class Aves; order Passeriformes; family Fringillidae; genus Euphonia; species Euphonia xanthogaster. The sequence goes on from JAYDZK010000099.1 coordinate 439,010, forward strand.
GGGTCATGGCATATGGGTGGCAGGGTTGGAGGTGCAGGGGTGAAAAGGAGACCCTTGGGAATAGGGGTTCTGGAGGAAGAAACTGCCCATGGGATGGGATCAAGGCAATGGAGGTCCTGGGCAACGGCAGTACTGTGATGGGGGTCCCCAGGGAGGAGAGACCAAGGCAATGGGGGTCCCATGGTGTGGTTCCCAGGGGAATGGGGGTGCTAGGGATGGGCAGTGGCTGGGTGGGCATGGGGATCTTACCCCCTTCCCTGGGGTACCTCAGATTTTGGGTGACCCAGGGCCCAGTGCTGCCCCCCCTGGGGTGCACATTTCCTGGGCAGGCATCACATGGGGGTCCTGGGTAGCTCTGCTTTCGTGCCCTCCTCTGCCCTTGACTTTTTCCTCTCTTTATTTCTCTTTTTTCCTTCTTTTGCTCACTTTTGTGCCATGTGCCCTCTCCCTCTGTTCGTGACTCAGCAATCCTGGGGAACAACTGAGCAAGGAAGGGGTTGGGGTGACCCAGGGGAGGGGGAAAATGAGGTGTGGGGGGTGCAGAGAAGGGTGAGGAGGATGTGGGGCATGGGTGTGTTGGGCTGTGCTCCCTCAACACTTTCACTTTCTTTTTCCCCAGACAAGAAGGAAGAGGCCTTTTGGGCTCAGTTTCAGATGGGAATGGGGAGAGTTTCTCTCCTGTGGGGGGTATATTCAGGTGGGTCCTGTCCTGGGGGGATCCTGTCCCAGGGGGTGACACATCCTGGCACGGGGGGTCCTGTCCCCAGGGGGTGGCGGTTCCAGAAATGTCCCTGCACATTCCTGGCCAGGAGCCTGTCCCAGGGGTGGCACATCCTGGGGACCCCTGTGAATCCAAGGGTGGGGCCCAGCCATGGCCCAGCCCCACTGCACAGGGATGGCCATTGCCCAGCCCTGCTCTGGCCAGCCCCAGGTCGCAGCCAGGACATGAGGCTTCCCCCACCCCCTTGGCTTTGATTCTGGCAGCTTTAGAGCTGCTACCAGAGGTGAGAGTTCTGTGGGAGAAAATGGCCTGCCTGTGCTTTGCTCAGCCCTGCAAGAAGCACAAAACCCAAAGAGAGCCCAAGCAGTGGCTCTGCAGGGGCCTTTGATGGTTTTCAGAGCAGGGCTGGCTGGAAACCCCCCTGCAGGAACAGCTGTGGGAGAACCAGTCCAGAAATGCAGCAATTTATCATTTTGTCCCTGTCCCCAAGGGACTGAGAGAGCCCCTGAACTACTGCTAGTCCCACAACAATCTGCTCAACAACCTGATCTGCACCCTCCTCCTCCTCCCTGCCTTGCAGTGGATGGACAGTGGCCGGATGCCCCGCACCCACCACAGCCGCTCTCTCACTGCCCTCCACACCTGGATGGGGAGACAAAATGGAACGAAGCGTTCCTGGGTTGAGACAAGGAGCAGGAGAAATCACTCATCAAATCCTGTCACGGGCAAAACTGCCTCAGATTTAGAGATATGAATTGAATTTATTGCTGACAAAATCAGAGCACGATATGGAAAAGCCAAATAAACCTTTCAATACACCTTCTCCCTGTTATGACTGACTATGCAGTCATTGGCTTTCACTATTATGTTGGTTTTTCCAAATTATTTTGGTATAATACACTTTGTAATCACTTAACTGTTTTTGATACACTAGAATTTGTCATCCTTTTCCCCTAATACCTGTGTCGAAGTTATATTTTTAATGTGTTAAATATATTATAGTTTAGGCTCTCCCAAAGTACCAAGATAGAGACAATGTGCTGTGTATTATAACATTAACTGTTGCAGAAATAGCTAATGCCTTTATTTGTGTAACTAAGGGACAATGGTCAGAATAACTCAGATAATTTTGTGAAATAGGTGATGTTGATTTAATGTACTGGTGGAGTATCTCATCTGTATGAGAACACATTGAAAGCAAGCACATAAATAAACATCGAAAGAAAGACTGCAAAGCTGAATTTACCACTGACCCTTCAGTTATCAAGAACTGTCAAACCACAGAACAGGGGGACCTTGTGAGGACATAAAATATATACATTTACTCTACAGTATGGCATGTATTTATGGAAATGATTCAAGGGTCAAACCAAGCTAAAGAATTCGTGGAACATTTTCTTAGGTTGACTGTATGATGCTTTTATTTCTAATAGTTTTGTTCTGTTTATGCTGAATAATAAGTTTTGCGCTTTTAAGACTTCTTCCAGAGAGTGAAGAAGAGAGAGAAGAAGCAGCAGTTTGTTTTCAGACACTGCACTCACTCCTCCACATTCCTGCTCCTGGATTGTGTTGTCTGCGGATGGACAGACA
>JAYDZK010000099.1:481908-493141 GCA_034509185.1 Euphonia xanthogaster
TACAAAGAGAAGAATTCTCTACAATAGATGGTTAACGACCGATACTTAACAGGCGATTACAACATTCAACTAACAAAAAACCTTCCTTGGCCAGAAATCTGCTCCCAACTTTACTTGTAACTCTGCAACCTTTTTTTCTAAAAAAAATGGGCAGCCTTTCTTGTTCATAACAATTGGCGTTTTTCACAGGGACCTTATCTCCATCTACAGTGTGAAGGGACTCTGGTGTTGACTGGCCATGTAGCCTTTGCTGAATGCTGATCCCAGTGCTTGAAGGTCCCCCCATGCAAGCCCTTAGAGTGGTTTTCAACAGTCCATGACACTGGTCAACTCTACCAGCAGCTGGTGCAGGAAAGGGGATGTGATACACCCACTCAACACTGTGCTCTTGTGCCCAGGTGGTAACTAAGCTATTCCTGAAATGAGTTCCATGATCTGACTCAATTAGCTCTGAGGTGCCATGTCACCACAGAACTTGTTTTTCCAAGCCCGGGATGGTGTGCTGGGCAGTAGTGTGAGGCACTGGGTGCACCTCCAGCCATCTGGTGGTTGCGTCCACCATGGTGAGTGCATAGCACTTACCTTGGTGGGCTTGTAGCAGTGTGATGTAATCAAACTCCCAGGCCTTTCCTTACCTGTACTTATTCCAATGCCCACCATTCCTCAGAGGCTTTACTCTCTCATCCTACTTAACAGCAGCACATGTCTCACACTCATGGGTAACCTGGGAGATGGTGTCCATGGTTAAATCCACCCCTTGGCCTTGTGCCCACTTAGAAGTGAAATCTCTGCCCCAATGACCTGAGGCATCATGGGCCCATGAAGCCAGAAACAACTCTCCCTTGTGCTGCCAGTCCAGATCTACCTGTGATGCTTTGACTGGGGGAACCTGGTCTGCGAGTTCATTATTCCGATGTTCCTTGTTGGCTCAACTCTTAGGCATGTGTGCATCTCCATGGTGGATTCTCGCAATCGGCTTCTCCACCTGTATGATGATGTCTTGCCACATTTCAGAAGCCCAGATGGGTTTCTCTTTACATTGTCTATTGGCCTCTTTCCATCTGTCCAGCCACCCCCACAGAGCATTGGCTGTCATCCATGAGTCAGCACAGATGGAGAGATTTGGCCACTTCTCTCATTTGGTGATGTCCAGATCCAACTGGACAGTCCAGGCAAGGTGTTCAGTTGCTCAATTCCTTCTGTTTCCACAGCAGCGATTCCAAAAGCCCAACGACCTCCCTTTGTGTCTTCGAAGTACCTGTTCCTGAGGTAGTCAATGCCCAGGATCCATGGGGCATCTGAGCCACTTAGAATGGAGTGTTTCTGCCAGTCCTTCCCAGTCAGGGAATATGCATAAATGCGCATAAAGCTGATACAATATCAGGGGTATAAATGATGGACCCACCATTTTTGTGCATGAGCCTCTGGCATTTTGCCATGCTCCCAAGCACTGTCCCTTTTTACTTTGCTGGGATTTTTTGTTCTCAGTAAAACTTTTATAACTCATTCCCACTTGGGGTCTGGATTGTTTATAACAGGTGGTCAGCCAGAGCGATCACCCACTTCTTTTGTTGACTCTCTCACCTGCCATCCTTCCATGGGGCATCACCCCCTCTTTCTTCCAGCATATTTCAGATGAAAAATTTCACAAATAAGACTAAACCTGTAACACAACCCTAGAGTGGGACAGGTGGGACAAGGAACCTCAAGGCTCCTCCAGCCCTGTGGGCAGCTCCTCCCAAAGGAGCTGAGGCCAGGGAAGGATGGAAAACACCATCTTCTCAGAAACATAGTTTATTGGAAAATTTAGTCAATGCAAATGGAACCCCAAATCCGTGGGGAATTCGAGATGGTTCCTGGTGGGGCTAGGCCTAGGAGGGGGCTCTGCTGGCTTGGTTCTGGGCTTTGCGCTCCACCTGGGCACAGTACTTTTCGGGCATTCCAGTGGCTCTGCAGAGGAAAGAATCCATCAGGCTCCCAATGGATCTGGGACCGTGGCCCCACAGCAGGTCCCGTTTGCTGAGGATGCAGAGGAAGCTGGGAGGTGACCCAGGCTGGGACACCAGGAAGGACTCGGGGAGCCCAAGGAGCCCAGGGAAGCAGCCCTGGCAGCCCCTGACCTGAACTCCTGCAGCTTCTGCTGTCTGAACTGGGCCAGGCGCTGGCTGCGCTGCCAGACCTCCAGCTGCTGCCGCCGGCCCTCCTCAATGACGGCCGCCCGCTCTCGCTGCCGCCGCTGCTGCAGCTCCTGGATCTGCCGCCGGAGATCTTCGGCATGGGCGCGCTGCCGGAGCTCCCTCTGCTCCTGCTCCAGCCTCTCCCGCTCCAGCTGCTCCTGGTGGGCCCTGTGGGAGAGACGGGCTGGCTCAGGCACCCTGCCACAGCCCCCCACACCTGGCACAGCACCTGGGCTGGCACTGGAGCCCCCAGAGCCACCAACTGGAACTGGGAGCCCCCTGGCCATCACCTCAGCCATCCTTCAGTCCCATGTGCCTCACCTGAGCACCCTCTGGAATTCCCGGCAGTCTTGCTGCACCTGCATGGCTAGGTACTGCTTCTTCTGGGCCACCTGCTCCAGCCGGCCCTGCTTCAGCTGCTGCTCCAGCTCGGCCTTCTTCCGTGCCTTCTCCAGCTCCCGCCACCGCCATTCCCGGTCTGCGACCTCTTGGTTCCTCTTGGCCCTCAGAGCATCCTGCTCAAATAGGGGACAGTGCTGGGCTTCCCTCAGGGGCAGCTATGGAAGCCCTTGGCCGTGGCTTTGGCTTTGCTGGCACTGCTCCAGGACATCCCCTGGCTCCAGGGGCTGGTCCTGCAGGCCCCCCACATCCAGGGGCGCTGCCCCTTTTGCTAATCGGGGGACAGAGACGGTGGCAGGGCAGCATGTCACCTGTTCCTGGGCCACTCACCCGCTCTGCCTGCCAGTCCTGGGCCTGCTCCTGAGTGGCTCTGAGCCGGGCCAGCTCCTTCTCCTTCTCCAGGCGCAGTTGTTGCCGCTCTGCCTCCAAGGCAGCCTCGCGCTCCTATGGGGGACAGAGTCCCAGAATGGGACGAAGTCCCAGAATGGGACAGAGCCCTGGGGTGGGACAGAGTCCCTGGGTGGGACAGAGCCCCAGAATGGGACAGAGCCCGAGGACAGCTCCTGCAGCCCCTGCCCACCCCATCAGGAGCCTGCTGCTCTTACAGCCTTCTGCCGCTGCTGCTCCAGCACCCGCTCGTCCTCCAGCCTCTCCTGCTCCCGCTGTTGTTCCTTCAGCCTCTGGCTTTCCACATTGAAACGTTTAATATCAGCATGGATTTGCTTTAGTCGCTCCTGTTTCTGCTCCCAGGCCTGGAAATGCCATGCAGGGTTGGAGACCACCAAGCCGAGTGCTCTTCCATCCTCATCACTCAGGGCAGGCAGGTTTTGGACCACCTCCCTGGGATGTCACAATGTCCCCAAGGGACCAGAGCTCTGATCCTGCTGGCTGCTGCCCCCACTCCCTGAGTGTGGCTGATCCAGCTCTGCCAGTCCTTTTCCAGCCAGGTGGAAACCTCCCTGCACCCCTCTGCTCCCTGCTCCCACCTTCCGATCCTCCCTCTTCATCTGCTCCAGCCGCTCCAGCTGCCTCTGGCCCTCCTGGTACAGCTCCTCAGCCCTCAGCGCCCGCTCCTCTGCATTCTGCTCCATCTGTTTCACAATGTCCTGCTGGGCTCTGAGAATTCAAGAGCAGAAGGGTTTCCTCTGGCTCCATCCTGCTCCCCATTGTGGGAACGCTGGCATGGACAGGGCTGGTGTGCTTGGAATGGGCCAGATGCCTCCATGGGGAAGAGGGAGCCTTCTGCCCACCTCATCAGCTCCTGCTTCCTCTGGCGCTCCAGCTCCTCCTGGACCTCCATGCCCTTCTCCCGCTCCATTTCCATCATCTTGTCCAGGCGCTTCTCCTCCTCCACCAGTTCCTTGTGGATCATCCGCTTCTCCAGGACTTGCTTGTCCCGGATCATGTTGCACTTGGCATTGAAGAACAGCTGTGGGGACAAGAGGTGTCTGTGGCTCAGAACTGCACTGGGACACGGAGCAGGGAGGGCCAGGGAAGGAGAGGAAGAGCCTGGGAGCACGAGGAGCAGGGGAGGCTCAGCAGTGCCAGGTGACAGAGGGGAGCGCCGGCCCTACCGCGTTTAGTTCCCGCACGTCTTCCTCCTGCTCCAGCCTCATCCTCGTCGCCCGCTGCAGCAGCTTCTGCTCCTCCTGCTGCAGCTCCTCCTCCACGTCTCTCTGACAGTCCCTCTTCTCCTCCAGCTCTGCCTTTCTCTGCTCCTCGATCTGGGCCTTTTTTAGGGCTTCCTGTGGGGACAGAGAGCACTGCCCAGTCCTGGGCACCTTCCCGAGGGCTCACAGGGGTCACTCTTCCAGCCCTGGTGCCACATTCCCAGCCCTGAGTGGAGACATGTCGGGCTCCTGGGGCCCTGGTATGGCCATGGGCACCCCTCCCCACACCTCTGGGCAGACACCCCATGCCCTTGGAAGGCTGAGAGTGCTGGGCACAATTTCAGGGATGCTGCCTGAGCTCTCAGAGGAGCCCTGAGCCCTGCAGCCTCCCCTGTGCCCCAAAACATTAGGGACAAAAGGGACCCCCTTGCTGAAGCCACCACTCCCAGAGCCTGCCAAGGAGCAAGAAAAGGGGGAAGCAGGAAGGGAAATGCCTACGAAAGCAGCATCCTGTCTGGCTCTCAGGGTCTTCAGCCTGTCCCAATGCTCCACCTCAGTTGGAGCTCGAGCTGATTCCTTGAGTTTCTCATATTCCTTTTCTCCAATGATGAGACACAGTTGGGGCTTCTCCTGGGGAACGCTGGGGAGCACAGGGAGAGAGCTCAGTGGCACGGAGACCCCAACAGGTCCCTGTGCTCCCTGAGCTGCCCACTCAGCCACCAAGCCAGCCCAGATCAATGTGGGAAGTGCTGGGGAAGCCACGGGGACCTGGTTCTCTTGTTTTGGGGTCAGGCAGGAAGGGAAAGTGTGGTGAAAGTGGCACCAGGCTGAGATGCACGGGGCAGGATCCCCGGGGGTGGCCAGGGCACACTGCCAATCCCTGCTCCCCAGAGATTTTGGGATGCTGCACCGACACTCATTCCCCCAAAACCCCTCAGGGCTCGGGTACAGCCTTACATGAGGTCCCGAATCAGGTCCCTGGTGATGATTCTGGTGGACTTTGGTTTGTATCTGACAGAGGGCTGTGATTCAGGCTGTTTGGGCACATCATGAAGGATCACGATGGGGCTGCTGGAGCCTGTGACCTGTGGGAAAGGACAATGTGAGGTGTCCGAAATCCCCACACTCAGTGCTCCCTGGACACCAACTGATCCTGGGAGGAGCTCTGGACCCTCAGTCGGGACATGCCCTTGGGGGCGCAACCGAAAGGGGCCAGAGGGGCTGGGGGTCAGAGGAAGACTGGGGGCAGACCTTGGGAAGTAGGGACTGAAATCCTGGTGGGCGAAGCTGCCGACGGCGTGGGAGGAGGGACCCCGGGGAGGAGTCTCCGGGACGGAGGGACCGAGATCCTGAGCCGGGAGTCGCGGCTGCCATAGCGCTGTCATAGAGTGTGGGAGGTGTGACAATGTCCTGGAGCCGACATCCGAATGTGACGAGACCAACGGTTGGGATGAGTCTGAACTGATTGTGACAACGTGCCCAAAGCCACTGTCGAGACACGTCGGGACTGACTGTTGCCATGGCAGTGCCCCCAACAGCTCCCGGGACTCACAGGATGTCCTGGAGGAGATGGGGGACAGGGGATGTTGGTGCAGAAGCTCCGAGAGCTGGGAAGGGCAAATCCAAGGGAAGGCAGAGATGATATTGCGACAGCCAAGAGGAGCCCGAGTGTTAAAGATACATATTATAATATTGGCTTTTTGCAAATATTAAAATTGATTTTATATGTGGGATGTGAAAGTAACTTTGTTATAATCATTTTATTTCTGGTATTAACTAATCTTAGACATAGTAGTGAAATAGCTGATGTAAGTATGCTTGTGTTAAAATGCCTGCTTGGATTGCATAACATCCAGTGAACACAGGATAAGGACACCTGAACAGATGTGCCAACTATCAGCACTCACCATCTGAAGACAGTGTGGACCAAGGCTCAAAACTGAAGATGATGATAAAAAAGCACTAAAAGCACAACCCAGGAATACACATGCTCTAAAAAGGCAGATCCAAGGAGGAGATATGCTGAACAATTCTTGGAACATGTAAACTAGTTTAGGGGAAAAGTTTACTACGCATAAGGGTCTATGAATACGCAACAGGCTGATATAAGAGAAAAGGTATTTAAGGGATATCCCCTAAGAGAAGTGTACTCTTGGCTGAGTGCCAAGCTTTGCTTTATGGTCCTTGTCTCCTATTGTCCTTTATTAAACTTCTTAAATTTTCACAAGAGAGTGAATGTGGTTTTCACTCCGAGGCTGAGAGAGGAACAGCCCTGCAGGAAGGAAGGAGGGGCAGGAGGGTCTCCAGAGATTTGCCCGAAGCCTGTGGGGGTCCCCGTGGAGCAGACACCCCCCCTGCTGCCCTGCAGGAGCCCCCAACTGAGCAGAGGATGCCCGAAGTGGGCTGTGAGCCCATAGGAAGTCCCTGCTTGAGCAGTTCCCGAGGCACTGAGCCTGGGCAAGGAAGGGCCCCAGCCTGGAGCAGCTGGGGCAAAGCAGCAGCCCGCAGGAAAGACTCCCGCTGGAGAAATCCCTGGAGAAGAGACTCCCATGGAAGGCAGGGACCCCACCTTGGCACAGGAGGGCAAGGACTGCAATTGCTCTGGCTGAGCAGCGGCAGAAACAACCTGTACTGAACTGTACAGGAAAAAGAAAGTGTTGAGAGGGCACAGCCCAACACCTCCATCCCCCATGGCCTCCCCACCCTTCCCTGCATCACCTCTCCCCATTTTTCCCCTCCCCTGCGTCCCCCTAACCCATTCCCTGCTCAGGTGCTCCCTGGGATTGCTGAGCCAGGAACCAGGGGAGAGGGGACATGGCACAAAAATGAAGAAAAATTAAAAAGGAGAAATAAAGAGAAGAAAAGGACGAGGGCACGGGAGGGCACAGAGGCAGAGCTACCCAGGACCCCCATGTGATGCATGCACAGGAAACAAGCACCCCAGGGAGGCAGTGCTGGGCCCTGGGTCACCCCAAAATCTGAGGTGCCCAGGGAAGGAGCTGTGACCCATGGGCCCACCCAGCCATTGCCCATCCCTGGCACCCCCATTCCCCTGGGAACCCAACCATGGGACCTCATTTCCTTCTGTCTCCCCTTCCCTGGGGCCCCCATCCCTGGACTGCAATTCCTCAGGATCTCCATTCCCAAGGAACCCCATTCCAGTAATTGCAGACCCTGGGACACCCCTTCCCTTGACTCCTCCAGGACCTCCATTCTCACAGGGGTCCCACCTTTCCCCTGGAATCCCCATCCCTCAGCCCCCACCCCATGATCACAAATCCCTGGAGGCCATGTTGTTCTGGGACCCTCATACCCACATCTGAGTCACCCATCCACTGGGACCTCCATTTCCATGAGACCCCATTTCTAGGAACCCCATTCCCCTGGACACCCATCACTGGCTCCCTACACTGCCTCAGCCTCCAAATTAAGGCAACACCATATCCCCACCATCACCCCCATGTCCCACAAGGTCCCCACCCTGCCCTCACCAAGGGTGACCTACACGTGGGGACAAGATGTGACCTCACTTCCTTCCTCTTCATCTGAAGAGCCACCACCAAGGGGAGCGGTGGCCACAGAAGTGAGTCACAGCCAGTCCACATGGCTGGGGACACCGGAATGGCCGAAAACGTGGCGCTGCTCCTGAGGGGTGAGCACCTGGGCACGGGCCTCGTGCCCCTGGGATAGGGAGGGGAGTTGGCACAGGGGGACTGCAGGGTTCCCTTAAGTGCCAGCAGAGCCCGTGTGTGAGGTGACCGGGGTCGTAGGGGCAAGAGGGTGGGGACATTAATGGTGGGACAGGGATTTGGGGAGGCATCAGGGGGCTGCTGGGGGTGACCTGTGGCAGTTCGGGGTGGTCATAGTGTCCCCATGCCCTGCCTCACTATGGGGTGGCCGTAGTGTCCCTGTCTCCGAGGGGTCTGTGCCACACAAGGACAGTTTGTGGACAGCCCCCACACCCCATGCCCTCGTGCCTCTGTCCCCACGGTGCCATGTCCACCCAGCCCTGTCCCTTCTCCCTTCCAGCCCAGACCCTCAGCCTTGCTGGTGAGTCCTCGGGGGATGCCATGTCCCCACCCTGGTGTCCCAAGCCCCGCGCTGGCCCCGCGCTGGCAGGCTGGTGACTCCTGTCACCCGCAGGTGCCCAGACCACCCAGCTCCTCATGGAGCCTCCCTGGATGCTGGTGCTGTGGGACCGGGTGACACTGACCTGCCAGCACTCAGGGACCACCAGTGTCAACACCTGGTACAAGAATGGGGGGGGGTACCTGGGGCAGGAGGGATGTGACAACTTCACTGTCACCAAGAGTGGCACCTACATGTATGACAGACCTGGCAGTGGTCAGCCCCCCCATGAGAGTGTCAGATGTTGAGGGGCATTTGTGTCCCCAGCCTGGCACCCGTGGGGACCCTGAGGGTTCTAGGTGATCTCAGCTTCATGGGTCACCCCCCTGGTGTGACCACAGCCTGTCCCCTGCTCTGGGGACATCCCAGAGCATTCCAGTGTGCTGGATGTTACCCAATGGGTGGTCACTGGTGACATCAGGTGTGACAGGTCCCTCAGACTGGCTGGTGCTGCAGATGCTGGTACAGGCGCTGCTGGAGGGGTACACAGTGACACTGTGCTGCCAGGGCTGGAAGAACAATTCCAAAAGGATTTCCCACAAACATGAGGACTTCGGTCTTCCAGTGGGAAGACCCCAGACACAACCACAAGCATTTGAGGGACAATACTGCATGTCTGCCAGGCCTGGGAATTATGGAACACAAGAAGGGGGAGCCCCCCAGGGCCTTGTAGTGGCTCAAGACACAGCGAGGCTTGGGAAGGCTGCTGTGGTTCAGCTCAACACCCTTGGCTCCATGCCTCAGCAAAGTCCCGTCCTGCAGACTGGGAATGCTGGATCCAGCTGCTGCTGGAACCAACTGAGCCTGTGCCCCCAGCTCCAGTGTCCCCTCTTAGCAGGGCCCTTAGCCCTCCTCAGCCACCAATGGCCATTTTGTATCCAGGTGGTTCAGTGTCATCCGAAGTGACAGAGGGTCAGAAAATGGCACAGGAAAAGATGATGGCAGAGAACATGTCCTCATCCACTGTCGGCAGAAAGCTGGAGCCTGTCTGGGGGAGGGGGTTGTGGATGGGTGTAGTTAAGCAGAGCAACCCCAGTGCAGGGAGAGTTTCCCAGCCTGTGCACCTGATTCTTGAGGAATTTAACTCTGATCCTCCTCCCTGCACTCCACCCTCATGGCTTTACAAGCCCATCATGGACCTAGGCAGGCTGGTGGGTCAGAGAACAGCATCAACAGGACAAAGTAGCAGCTGTGACATCCTCTATCAAATCAGGTTTGTGGTGCCACCAGAGCAATCTCTGTCCCACAGGGCAGGCAGCACCTGGAGGGGACCCTGAGATATGACACCCTGCAGAAAACTGCAGCAGGCAAATGGGAGCTGGAGGCAGCACAGGGGGCAGAGCCCCACAGACAGGCCCCTCTGGGCACTAACACACTGTGCTGCTCAGATTGCTGCAGCTGCAGAGGAGAGAGGGGATCTGCCTCCAAAGGGGCTGGACAAGGCAGTTTGGGACTTCGGGTTATTCTTCTTTCGGTTTGCCTTTTTCTCCATTAGAACACAGAGGACACCTCACAGCTGCTGCTGCAGCCACCGAATCCTTTGCCCAGAGGGCTGAAGCACGATGCAGGCAGCACCTCGTGGGGGATGGCACCATCCCGACCCAGCCGCTGTTCTTGAGGGTTCAGGGGTGTCCTTTCCCGAGCTCTGGGCTGCTGCTGGCATTGGACTCTGCTCAGTTCTTTTTGCCTTTGGGGGTGTCATACTTCCTCTTGCTCGAGTACCAGAGCAGCAGGGGGATCCCGATGGAGGGCAGGGTCATCACGCCAAATGCCGCCCAGTCCAGCTAGAGGGAGAAATTGTTAAGAGAAAAGTCAAAACAATCCAGGCCAGGGGAGTCTCAGAGCAATGAGGTCAGAGGAGGAGAGGGAGGGGAGACCTCACACTGTCTGCAGCTTCCTCACATGGGGAAGCAGAGGGGCAGGCGCTGACCTCTGCCCTCAGTGACCAGTGACAGGCCCCGAGGGAGCATTCACAGCTCAGGACAGCTGACATTAAGGCTGGATATTAAGAAAAGGCTCTTTCTCCCAGAGGATGGTTTCCAGGCACTGCAAGAGGCTCCCCAGGAAAGTGGTCACAGCACCGAGCTTGACAAGAGCTCAAGGAGGGCTGACAGGCGCATGGTTGGGATTCCTGGGGTTGTCTTCTGCAGGGCCAGGAGTTGGACTCCACAATCCTTGTGGGTCCCTTCCAGCATAGGAGGTTCTAAGATTCTACTTTCAGATTTTCTGCCACAAATGCCACAGTGCAGCTGTGGGAGCTGGGATGGAAACTCAGCTGCTTCTGTGACAGTCCTCTGGAGAACTGACAGGAACTAACTCCAGCTCCCTCTGGAGCTCTCCAGGTGACTGCAGGGCAAGCCACACACACCATGTGCAAGCAGGAAGCCACCACACTGGGCTGCAGCTGCTGTGGTGCACTTTTCCATTGTCAATTGAAAGGTACTCACAAAGTGAGGGGAGAACCTCCTATCGAAGTCACGCTGAGCCAGGATTCCTCCCTGCCCAGGAGCACTGGTGAAGCCAACCTGGAAAAGGCAGGGAAAAGACAGGCTTTGCCACCTTTCCTGCTCGCTCCAGAACTGGGCAGGGTGAGAGCAACACAGACATGCATCACCTCGACCATGCAGCTCCAGGAGCGTGGTCAGGTGTGTCTGCAGGGATCCCATAAATCAGCCACTTACCACCACCTGGGCACCCTCCTGTGCCAGGTACGTGATGGTGGCAGAGGTGAAGTTGAAGTACCCAGCCTTGAGAGGCCGTAGAACCACGGTGTGGGACACATTGCTGGCTCTGGGAGCTGGACGTTAAGGAACACTGCTGTATTTCATCCCAGGAAGAAAAGTGAGGAGATGGGAAAGAGCAACCAGGAGCCAGATGCAAAAGTCAGTGCTGCTGAGAGATCTGAGTGCTCGTGGTCAC
>JAYDZK010000099.1:588823-603850 GCA_034509185.1 Euphonia xanthogaster
GGCATTTCCAGCGCCGGAGGGACTGATAAGAGACTGAGTGAGCTGAACTGCAACCCGGGGAGGGGACTTTCTGGGTTCATCATCTCTTTTTGGAGCAGCAAGGGGTTTTATTGTTTAATATTGTTTAGGTTTCATTGTTTAATAAACAGTTTTTTCCACTTTTCTCCAAGGAGGTATTTTCTCCTGAACCGGCTGGGGGAGAGACCAATTGAATCTGCTTCTTAGCGGAACCCCTTTGGGGGTTCTCTCCAAATTTGCCCTGAACCAGCGCACATACTTAGCTTGAAAGGATTCTCTGTCTTTACCAGGTGTTAACTTCAAAGAATCCCAGAATCAATTAGGTTGTAAGAGATCACTGAGATCATTGTGTCAAGCTTTGGACCAAACAGCACCTTGTCAACCAGACCAGAGCACTGAGTGCCACATCCAGCTGGTCTTTGAACACATTCAGAGATGGTGGCTCCACCACCTCCCTGGGCAGTGCCTTCCAATGGTTAAGAATATTTTCTGTGAAGAAATTCACAGAATCCTTTCCGTGAAGAAATTCCTCTCTGGTGCAGCTTAAGCCTGTGTCTTCTTGTCCTGTCACTGCTTGTCTGTGAGGAGAGCCCAACCCCCATCTTACTACAACCTCCTGTCAGGGTAGTGTAGAGAATGACAATGCTCCCCCTGGGCCTCCTTTGCTCAGGACTGAGCCCTCCTCAGCTCCCTTAGTTGTCTCAGCCATTTCTCATGAGACTTATTCTCTAGACCCTTATCAACTTCCTTTCTCTTCTCTGGACTTGGTCCAGAACCTCAATGTCCTTCCTTGGATGAAGCCAAGCTGGGTCAGAGGGCAGATCTGCTGGAGGACAGGAAAGCTGCAGAGGGCTCTGGACAGGCTGGATCCATGGGCTGAGACCACTGGCATGAGGTTAAACAGGACCAAGTGCTGAGTTGTACACTTTGGCCACACTAACCCTCTGCAGCTCCCAGCTGTGGAAAGAGTGGCTGTGAAGCTGATTGACAACAACTGAACCTGAGCCCAGGTGTACCCAGGTGGGCAAAAAGGCCAATCAGCAGCCTGGCCTGTATCAGCAATAGTGTAGCCATCAGGACCAGGGCAGTGATTGTCCTTCTGTGCTGGGCACTGGTGAGGACACACCTCAAGTTCTGTGTCACTTTCTGAGGTCTTCAGTAATAATTAAAATTTCTCAAGCAATTGCTTTCTTCATTATTCATTTGCCTCCCTTCCCTGCTCGGCTGTGACCAGAACTACACCAAAAGGAAAGTGCCTGCAACCGAGGGAAAGCTGTGCTTTGGGTATCTGGTTCTGTTTGTTGCTGCCAGTGGTGTTGTTTGTTTGCCTTGTTGTACATACTGGTAAAGAACTGTTACTCCTCTTTCCGTATCTTTGCCTGAAAGCCCCTTAATTTCAAAGTTATAATAATATGGAGGGAAGGGGGTCACAATCTCCTTTCTAGAGAGGTCCTGAAAGACATCTGTCTTTTAAACCAAGACAAGCTGACAATTAACAATTTATTAACAATTGTTTATTAACAATTAATTGAGAATTATCAATTACTTATCAATCTAATAAACAGTTAATTAACTTAGGTAACTAAAAGGTAAGATAGAGGTTTTCACTGGAGCTTGGAAGGGTACTGCAGAGGTCCTTGGTGAAGGGACCATCAGCAGCAGAAGGCACAATGTTGCCGCCTCCTGCCGGATGCTCCAGCTGACACAAATGCTGTCCCTCAGGTGGTGGTCTCCAGAGAATCTCCTTCTTGGGTCCCTGGCCTTTCTCTCTCAGCTCTAATGGTTCATCAATAGTCTTCTCCTCCCGGGCTCTGCCTTTCAGAATCACCCGCCCCATCGTCTGAGCCGGCTTCAGGTTAGGAATCCTAGGAAGAAAGGGACTGGTATTCACTGGTATTAGCCAGACGGGTATTTCCAACCAGCCACTTTTCTGTCTCCTTGCAGAGCACACAGTGTTGCATCCTCTCTCTGTGCAAGCAGTAAGGAGCAAATTAAACAACTGCACTCTCTGCATGGAGGCTGCAGAGGTGCAAGGGCAGGAATGTGACCAGCTAAATGCCTGGGGACCAACCACAGCACATGGGGTTCCATGCAGAGAAGCAGGCCTTGCTTGTCCCAAAACGAAGCAGAGCTAGGGACTGGCTGGTCTCTGGATGTCTCCTTCCAGATTTCGCAACCCTCCAGGAGCTTAATGTTCCATGCAGTGTCTTTTCCCAGTGCATCCCTACCAAGGCCAGATGATGATCTTTCTGTGCTCCTGTGGGTGCTTCTGCCACCTCTCTGGGGCTACCTGTCTCCCACCTCCCCACTCCAGTCAGAGGGACCGAAGGGATGAACCAGGCTGTGCTTGGTGATGCCCAGCAATAGAACAAGAGGCAATGGGCAGAACCTCAACAGGGAATTCCACCTGAACCTGAGAAAGAACTTCTTTCCTGTGCAGGTGACGAGTTGCCCAGAGAGGGTGTGGAGTGTCCCTCACTGGAATTATTCCAGAGCCCTCTGGACACAACCCTGTGCCATGTGCTCTGGGATGACCCCGCTTGAGCAGGGAGCTGGGACCAGATGACCTACTTTGGTCCCTTCCACCCTGTTCCACCCT
Source organism: Euphonia xanthogaster (assembly GCA_034509185.1). Classification (NCBI taxonomy): domain Eukaryota; kingdom Metazoa; phylum Chordata; class Aves; order Passeriformes; family Fringillidae; genus Euphonia; species Euphonia xanthogaster. The sequence continues at coordinate 591,441 of JAYDZK010000099.1, forward strand.
GTGATTCAGTGACACCCATCAGAAGTGTGAGTTGGCAAGGGCGAAGGTGTTTCCCACCTGCACAGCAGGGTGGTCTTAAAATTCCCGGCGCACTTTGGGGAGAACTGCAGGTGAAAGGTCTGCTTCTGGCCAGGAGCAATGGTGCCATTGTAGGGGTTGATGGAGAACAGGTCATGGATAACATTTGGAAAGACTTCCAGGGAGGAAGTGGCACGCTGCGGAGAGAGGCGCTTTTGTTTCAAGCGGCGTGGCTTCTTGGAGCGGTCCTGCTGCTTGAGCCGCTCCTGCTGCTGCTCGAGCCGCTCCTGCTGCTGCTCGGGCTGCTCCTGATGCTGCTCGGAATCCTGCTGCTGCTTGGCAGGCTGCTGCAGCCGCCGCAGCTGCCGCACTTTAGGAGGCTTCTCAGGAGGATGGTCCTGCTCCCACCAGAAAAGACGCAGAAGCTTTCTGCGATGTTTTACAGTATCATCACAGAGGAGCCGACCTGCAGGGAGGAAGAGGACCCCTTTCAAAGACAAAATCCTATATTCCTGGCAACTCTGCCTCCTGGTGCAGGTAGGTGGAAGAGAGCTTGGGATGCACTTGGAGCATCTCTGGCCAAGTACTTTATTCTAGCAGGAAATAGAGCGTCTGGGAGCAGGGTCTCTGCCTGCAGCACACACTCCTGTGCCAAAGCAGGAGAGCTGGTTTTAGACAGTGACTTTCCATTTGCCCTGGAGTGGAGAACTGCACACAGACAGTGGCTGCAGGGCAGCTCACTCGTTACACCACTGTTTTTCCCAGTCTCTGACTTCTCAAAGAGATGACCTGATGTCCCCTTTCCCAGTCCTGACCCAGCATGTGGCTCTCCCCAGAGCCTGGCTCAGCTCCTTTGAAGAGCAGAAGTTGCAGGGCAAGAACAGAAGAGGCTGAAAGGCAGAGGGGGACAAGGAGAAAATTCTCCAGCTGCAGATGGGAAGATGCTGATGAAAATGGATGTGTGGACAAGGATGAAAAAGCAATTCGTGTTTTGGAGTGAAGTGGCAGGATCTTCTCCCCAGGCCCTCAGCTACCAAGTAAAACACTCTTACGCATCAGAGTGATTGAGTACGGCTTCTTCACTGGTTTACTCTCTGCAGCTTTCTCCCAGGAGTATTCCAGGGCTACCTCCCCTGTGTTGTGCATACTGAAACTGAAAAGCAAGAAGGAAGAATAAAAAATAAAAGTCCAATAAGTATAAAGCAAATAGTACAGTAATATTGTCTGATGGACCCCTGGTACCACTTTCTCCTGAGGAGCATCTTCTTCCCCAGGCAACCCTGCCATGACTAGACTGCTGTCCTGGGTGGCCCAAGAAATTGAAGCTAAGGGGCTTACTCTTACTTTAGGTCTTGGTTTGACTGCAAAGTTTTTCTTGAGCAGATGAGGACAGGTGACATGCAGTGAAAGCAAACCCATGGCTGTTCTCAGGAGAAAGGTATGGCAGCACTGAACCTCTCCTGACCACCATCTCCTGCTTGGCTTTGCATGCATGTAAAAGGGCCTGTGCTGTTTTGGGCTGGGGTAGAGTTTTGGGTAGCAGGCACTTGGTCAGCCCTGGGCAAAGGCAGCTCCCATTCGCAGGGCCCTGCCTGGCCTCCAGCACTCACGTGGCTGTCCTTCTCTGGAAAGGCAAGGTATCGCTGAACTGAACCATGGTCGTGCTCAGTTTGAACTGGGCGTAGGCAACAACAGCACTGAGGTACACCCTGGCCTCTTGGCTGCTCTCCTCCACCAAAGTGTGAGCTGGTTCCGGAGCTATCTCAACCACCTGCAAACAGAGGAGGAAGAAATCGCTGATCGGAGGCCAGAAAGTCGGGCTGAGAAAGGCAATATTTTGGCCTCCAAGGTCAGCCTCATAGAGGGACTAGAAAGGACCATTCACTTTTACTTCCCTGGAAAGATGACAAAATTGGGACTGTTCTGCTGCAGTAGGTGTTTCTACCCACTGCTCAAAGCGGTCACTACCACAGCTGTTAATATACCCATGGAGACTACAGCTGCATTCCAGTCCCTGTACTTCAACCTTGTAGAGGGACTGGCATTTTTCCTGGTCCCCTATAAATCCAGCAGGTCTCAAAATTAGGGTTAAGTTCCCCTGCTGGAGCTCTGTGGATGGAGAACCTCAAGACTAAAGAGTTCTAGAAAGCATCTTTTCCTTCTTGTCTTAGGAGAAAGTGCTCTCCAGATGTCATGTCTGGAGCAACAGCCACTGCTGGGAGTTGGGGATGGGCATTTTGAGATGTGAAAGATCTCACTAAGAAAGTCTCCAACCACAGATGTTCTGATAGAAAAGAGGATGGTTTAGAGGCCTTAAAATGGTCCAGAAACTCAGAAAGAACCTTCATCCAAGATGAGTGTTTTTGACAATAATGACAATAAAAGCAAGAGTCTCTGGAGATGATCCTTCTCCAGACTCCTCCATACTGCCATACAGTGCCTGGGCTACTCCATGATGAGATAATCCCCCCCACAATACAGAGACCACAACCAAATTCTCTGGTATCCCTGCAGACAAAACTTGGAATTCACCAGCATATGCAGGAGAAGTGTATTTCTCTCCATTTCAAAAGAAGAGACAGAGTTCAGCAGACTTAACTCCTTGTGGGTGAAAAGGCACCAAATCAGATGAAGATATTTCTAACACCATAAAATGGGATAAAATCATAAAACATTGTCTCCCATTGTCGTGGTTTGGAATGAGAGGAAATCTAGGGAAGTGATGCAAAACTTCCATCCAGTAGAATCATACACGCCTCTGTGAAACACACATGTAAAAGAGGAAAGAAACCAGGGAACTTCCTCTTTCCCTTCCGGTCAGGAGCGAGGTAGCCCGGCTAGGCGGCCCGTGCCGCGGGGTTGAGCCCCCTTCCTCGTGCCGCCTGCCGGCCCCGAACATCTGCTGCCGGGCAGGGAGAGGGGGGTGCCGCGGGGCCGGATGGAGCCGGCCTTGCTAACATCTGACTGTTTGCTACAACCCCTCACAGCCCGGGGCCCAGCCGAACCCGCCGGCCCCAGCAGCAGCCCCGGGCTGGTGCCGGGATTTTACTCCCGTGGAAGTTGCCCACAACCATCGGGGAGGGGGAAGGAGAAGCCACCCCCGGCGTGCTGCTGCTGCTGCTAAGTTCTGGCCAGGCTAATTTGATCCCAGCCGCTTCCCTAACCACAACTCCCGCCTTCTGTAGCACTCAGCCCGACCGGGCTCCAGGCGGGATGTTAACCCTTTCAATACTTCAATCCTCCCTCGAGTGAGAGAAAGGAGCGAGATGCAAGCATATAAAGGAACAACATAAAGACATCATGGTCAGTGAAGAAGAAGTCAAGTCCCAGATGGGATGGCTGAGGAGATGCCTTGCTTTTGAAGCTGAAATCCTCTTGTAATATATGGAGCAGGACTCTTTTTCCCAGTAATGCATGAAACTATGGAGAGATGAAAGTGTTCAATTGATACCAAGCAAAGGCCTCCATGTTAAAGTAAGCAGGTGTTAAAGAAGTTGTGATACCATGAGAAGTTTGAACAGAGAAGGAAAGAAGAGTAGTCCCCACCCCCAGGAGAAGATCTCTGTTCCCAGGGATGAAGATGATTTTAGAGATAGATAATAAGAACTTTTGCCTTTGAATAGCTTATCTTTAAAACAATACCCCATAAGTCAACATGGCCCATCAACAAGCTGTGGGAAGGCTGGTGGAAAATGGGAGGGGCTTTGTGATAGCAGATTTTCCGCCCAGGTGGCTGTTATTCGTGATGAAATTGAGAGCCACGAGAGAACCGTTTTTTCCTCTTGTGGAGAAATCTCCATAACCTTAATAAGAGGGACTTCTCTCCCTAGGTGAATTGAAGAAACACTATTTTAGAGGTGGTAAACTGACTGGAAATTTGATGTTTTGTTTATTTTCATTGTTAGTGGGAAAGAAAAGGTTGTGGGCGGAGAAGTGTTCTGAAGGGTTTGGTTTGATTCTCACTTTTTTTCTTCAGTTACTTTCAATAAAATTTTCTTTATACCCTTTTAAAGTTTTAAGCCTGCTTTGCCTTTCTCCTAATCCTATCTCACAGCAGGAAGTGAGTGCATTGGTGATTGGCCAGCACCAAAGCCTGCCACACTCTTTGGTGCATTGGGCTGGGAATCTTAAAATTGGTGAAATCTCATATTGGTGAACCGAAACCACTACATCTATTCAACATGGGCTGCAACTGATAGCTGTGTGCGGCTAAAGGTGTCTTGTCAAAAAGGCTTCCCCATCTTGTGTATCTGGTCACTGTGCTTCCACCTCTCCCTGGAATGCACTGCTGGTGAAGCTCACAGCTGTCCAATGTCCAGAGGAAGCAGGAGCTGCTCAGCCAGCAGTGATGGTGTTATGGTGGTTCTTTTTGTAAAAGCTGGGTTGGCTTTTTTTGCCATTTTGCTTCTTACCTTCTGCATTCTAGTGAATTTGTGTCCTGGGTCTATCCTGGTGGTACTCTTCCATGGGACAATGAACATTTGGTCATCCCAGTCTGGAACCTTTGTTCCTGGCACCTCAAAGTTGATCTTGGTCACCTTACATTTCACAAGGTGCCTCCTGAAGGTGGCTGGGACATCTGATTGCAAGGTCACTGTGATGCCCTTGGTACAGCCAGGATGGATGTGTCCCACCTAGGGAGAATCAGGGAGTCAAGACCAAACTGGAAGCACTGCCAAGGGCAGGACTGATAGCAAAAGGGACCAATGTGATGAGCAGCCATGACAGGAAAGGATACCTCACAGTGCATTTATGTGAAGTTTGGTAGACAAAAGTATGAACAGAAGGTGCCACTTCCCATAACATGAAGCCTTTACAGCAAGGCTGGCAGCTTTGGCCCAGCCAAGCCAGGGATTGCATCTCCTACATGGTACTGGATATCACTGGTATGTGAGGGATCCCTGCCAGCTCCCGGGAACACCAGGACAGGGCTTGAGCAATAGGGATAGGCAAAGCAGTCCATGCTCACCCTGGGGGAGAACTGGAATGGGATGTCTGCCTCCCACTCAAAGTGCATGACCTTCGTCTGGGCGTGGTTGGTGATGGTGAAGGTCCTGCAGCAGGGCGTCCTGACATGACAATCCCCAAACTGGATGTGATTCAGTCTGAAAGCTGTTAAGGAGGAGAGCAAAGGATCTCAGCATGCAGGGAGCTCCACCTGCTGCCCTCACATGCACAGACACCTGCATGTTCAATGCTTCCTTGCTCCAAGCCTTCCTCCCTCTGAGAGGGAGTTCCCCAAACAGTTCCCCATCCCACCACTTCCAGGGAAACACCCTGACACATCCCTAAGCCAGCGACATGCAGCACATGTAGCACAGCACACACTGCTCTGCATGCATGGCTGCCATGCCCACAGGCCACCAAGTTCCATGGATGACAGCCCAGGCCTGGCTAGAGGGAGGACACACGTGATCAGACATTTTCCTCTTCCTTGCTCCACCTTGGCAGCCTCTCCTCTCTTACCATCAGTGATGTCTTTCTTCAGACTGCACTTAGCATTCCTCTCCTGTGTGTCTTCCTCTAGTCCATCAAGGGTGAATTCGTCCTTGTGGCCTTCACCCACCAGCTCTATTAGGGTCTTGTTAGAGTAGGTGTCCCCCACTAACACACGAATCTTCCCTTCCAGATGTTGAGCCAGAGTGGGTTTGAAAGTTACATCAAACTCTGCTGATTGCCCGCGATGCAGAAGGAAGAAGGGCTTCTCTGGGGGCTTGCTCTCTGCACAGCAATGCAAATCACAGTAAAAGTAGTACAGCTGTACAGAGGAAACATTTCCATAGGATATATGAGGAATAAGAGGTTGAAACTAGCTGCCTTCTAAGCACAGGTTCTACCTCCAGTGGTTCCAGACCCTCTTGCTGTGTTCACAAGCCTGCCACCTCCAGACACAGAACCACTTAAGCAGCTTAACCTCAGGTTGATGCCCAGCCCTCATGCCATCTGCTTCCAGCCAGCTCCAGCCATATGGAAAGCTGAGCCAAAGAGTGCTTTTGGCTTCTGCTGGCTGTCTGTGTGCTCAAGGGCTGTGTCTGTTCAGCTGGTACCATCCCACATGCAGCAGATACTTCAGAGGGTCCATGAGGTAGTGACAGTCCCCCACAACTCCACCCACCATGTCTAGAAGAATAGAAGAACTTCCTACAACTTGCTAGGAGGAGACCCTGCAAAAAGTCTCCAAGAAAAGACTGGGGGACAGAGAGCCCAAGGGAAGAAACTGTGCCTAAGATGAGGCTGCTGCTCAGAGAAGCCAAGAGCAGGGCACACGTTTTCCCTCTGTGCATGATCGTACTTCATGGTTAATGAATTTACCGTTTCTGGAGTCCTCTTCCACATCTCCAGTGTGGAACACCTCGAGTGTGGAGACTCTGCCTCTCAATAAGAACGCTCCCTGCTCATCCTCCAGGCATAACATAAACTGAGAAAAGGGAACCCAGAGCACAATGATGCTGGTGTGAGTACAGGATGGCATGGGGACTGACACCGCAGTGCTGCTGGTCCCGCATGGGAGCGCAGCACCTCTCCCACTACAAACAGCACTTAACAAAATTTAACAAAACTTAAGTCAAACTAGCCAGGAAAAAAGGGCATTCAAAGGCATCTGGATAGAACTGACACAGAGCCAAACAGCACAGAAAGTAATGAGCAGAATGTAATTAAACCACAACTAAATTTACTTAAAATGTGGTAAACTGGGATCAAATACAATCTAATGGACCTGGGAAATTGCACATGTCCATGAGAAAAAAAGGTGACCTGAGAGACGGGAAAAATACTCCACCACCTTTCTTGTGTTCAACTTAAAGACAGACTGGACGGAAAATTTCCAACAACTCCCTTCTTGGAGAACAGATGTCAGTCACTTGTTAAAAAAGAATTTCTGACACCTCTTCCCAGATCTGCCATGTATTTTGGGACCCTTCCCCTGTGCTACAAGCACTTGTTCCCAAACCAGACCATTCCTTGAGCAGGTCCTCCTCACCTTGACAGGTATAATGCCATCGTTACGGACGACCAGGGGCAGCATCTCTGAATTCCCCAGCCAGAGCCTCTTGAAGCGCAGTACAGCATTTCCCCTCTTGCTGTGAGCACTTGGGCACACAACTGTCAGCTGCGGCTCATGCCCCTTCCCACTGATGGTGAAGGTCAGGATTTGGGGTTTAATTTCCACAGAGCTGCAGGAGAGGCACAGAAACAATTTCAGCTGGCACTGACCCATTTCTCAATGGGCAAGGGCCACCCACAGTGTTTTCCCTGCCTGGTGCTCCTGTACCCCACAACACAGTCCCTCACGAGTCTCTTCCCAATCCACTCAGGGCCATTCACAAGAGGAACCTGCTCCAAAGAGCCTGAGCCTTCCACAATAACAGTTAAAAATAATTTCACTTAATCGAATAATGCAGTACAGCAGGTAAATAAGGAGGCACCAGATGAGATATGGCAAATCCCTTGGCTGCAGTGAGATGAGACATGCAACAAGCAAAAGCACAGCATGAAAGTAGTACAAAAGCAAGGAGGCAAAAATAAATAATTGTCACTATCAGTAAAGATCTTTTCCAAGAACAGTAAAAAACAATTGCTTATTAGCAATTAGACTTGTTCCAATTCAGCCACTAAAGGGTTGAGGAAGGATAGGTCAATGCCCCACTCCACAGGTCCCAGGGCAGAGGAACTGGGCTCTTCTTTCATACCAGCTCCAACCACTCACATAAAATAGCTTAATGAATGCCAGGAAGTCACAAAGGATCACTTAATTTTACAGAAACAAAGATGAAAATGTGACTGCTGACTTGCTGGCACAGGAACTGCTTCATCTAAGCCTTTGTTGCTGGAAACCCCCAGCTCAGGTGCAGCACATCTCAGTAACTTCCAGTTGACTACCTAATATTTCCCTGTCTTAATAGTTCCTCACACAGGCTAAACCATCAGCCTCATTTTTCCGCTCTAAGAGTTACTGCCTCCCAGGTCATCTCATGCCAAGTACTCTGCCTAAGGCTACTGAAAGCATTGGAGCTAACAAGAGGCCTGTGACTTCCCAGTGGAGAGGCAGCTATCACTGAGGCCTCCCCCAATATTTCACAGGGTCAGTTACCTTTTTGGGATGGCAAGGGAAGCCTTGAAAGTGCAGTGGTAGTTCTGCTCGTCTGGTGGGGTGAAGGTCACCGTAGCAACGGCACAGGATGAGCCAGGAATGGACATCTTGACTGGATATAACTTGAAAATGTTGATAGAGCTTTTTTCCTTGGGGGAACCCAGAGAGCAGTGTTAGGAGAAAACACCTTTCAACATGACACAGTTTTACTAATAAATGCATTACCGAGAACAGCCCCAGACACTGTGTCTTCCTTCCTGCTTCCCTGGGCAGGGAATGCTGACCTTGTGTGTTTTGAGTGCTGACAGCTTCCCCAGCATATATGGGAAGTGGCCATTGCATGGAAAACTCTGCAAATAACCTAGAACTGGCCTTCAAAGAGAAGGAAAAGCTAGGGAGCCTGAGGAAATGCTCTGCTTTGAGCCCTGGCATGTCAGTTCATAACAGCCCCTCTCTGCGTGTGCTTCCAAGAGAGGTTCAGAAGGATTCACTTCTCCCACCAAAGACCCAGAGGTGAGAGCCAAAACCTTGCCCGAGACATGCAGAATTCAACACAACTGTTCCCTGGCTCCCCTGCAGTTTGACCTGCACTGAGCTAGCCTAGTCTGGGCCACAGGCAGCAATGCATCTGGAGAACAAAACAGGCTCTCACACAGCCCTTAGAGGGCAACCTGTTCTTACCTCTCCAGGCAGGGGTTTGATGGAGAGGACCACGTCACATGGGAGACAGGTTGCATTGTAGATATTGAAATGAGCTTCAGTCTCTCGCCCAACTTGAACCTTGCTGAAGATGAATCTGTTCTCATCTCTGACAAACAGGCCGGTGCCTTCCACCGACTGCAGCTTGTGGTCGAGGTCGGTGCTGCTGCAGATCGGGTACTCCTTGAAGATTGACGTGATATCCTCAACAAGTGCTGTGGACACACCAGAGGGATGAGCATGGAGAAGCATCCCTGATGAATTTATCTGGACCCTGGTGGCCTCTCAGAAGGCTTGATAAGCCCTTTCTGCCCTGGTGACTGCTAAACCCAGTCTTGGGTGGGGGAGCTGACTGTGAGGATGGAGCTCAGTCAATCTCAGAGAGCATTGCATTCCTTTTATCCTTCCACGCATCCCTCTCAGCCTGGGAGGGATGAGTCCACTGGTGGACTCTGAAGTGGGCTGGAACCTCTGAGGATTTTAAGGTGGGACACCGGGGCTAGCGTGCCTCTCTAACCAAGCAGCAAGTTGAGGTGCTGATAAGCAGCAGAGGTGACCAAGGGCACTGTGGGCAGTATGTACCTGGGAGGCAGGACTCAGCAATCAGGGTGAAGGGAATGCCAAGGGCATTGTCCTTGGGGTCTGTGCCCGTGATGTCAATGTACAGCTGCTCCTCACATGTCCCCTCCTGCCTTGCGAAGCATTCCACTGTGATCTTTTGCTGGCCCCGTGAACCGATGGAGCCAGAGCAGGGGAACACCGTGAACATGCCAAGATTGAGGCGAGCCTGCAGAAAAAGTTCAAGGACAGGCTGATGGCTAATAGCTGTGCCTTGAGCACCCCAGCAAAGAGTATGTGCTGCCTTGTCCTCCAGCTGGGCCCAAGCAGCGAGTCCCAGGGCAGGGAAGGATGACTCCATGGCCCAAAGGCAGCCACAGGCTGAGAGCAACAAACCAAGAGGAGCTGCAAGCCTGTCCCAAGTGGCAGAGAGAAAGGAGTTTGAGTGTAAAGAGTGAGGGTGGTAGTGGTGGTCCTTCAGCCTCCAGAGGTAACACAGGAGAGCAGAAATAGCTGTGAGAAATGATGGGAGAGAGGTAGAGGACTGGGAAGAAGAAAAAGCAATGTTGTCTGAGCTCTGTCGACTGGGAGTTCAGTGGAGGATGTTTTTTCTTCTGTGGTGTTCACAGACCTATGCTGGCTAGCAGCTACCAAACACAGGACCTGCTCCCTTCTGTTGACCCCACAACTCCAGGCCAGAGCCAGAGTACAGGACTGCCAGCGGGACTGAGCAGATACTGGACTCCATCCTGCAGACCATGTCCCACCCTATGGAAATGAGCCCCCAGCCTGGGCACAGCAGCATCTTGTCACATCCCCTGCAGAAGCATTGCTAGGGAGCAGGAGTCACCCACCTGTGTTGAGGAGCTCAATTTCCGTCTCATTGAGCGCTTTGTAGCCAATGGAGCAGATTCCCCTTCCTTTGAACTAAGAGGAGAAAGCAGAGGTATCTGTCATGCTGAGTTCCCCTGCCTTCCTCTGATGCCAAAGTTGGCCTTCCTCCTCAGAGAAGAAAGCCTTCCTGCTCCTGATTGGCTCCCAGAGAGCAGCCTGCAGCTCCCACTGCTGGACAGGGCAGCTCTATCACCAGCTTCATACTACGCTCGGGGATACTGAGGTGTTGTTTTTTTTTGGTCCCTCTCCCCAAGCCAGGGATGCAAATGCATGATAGCCCAGGTCTCCTGGCTGCCTGCCACATACCCGCTGTGGGATGGTGCCTCCTCAGACAGGAAGGGCGGTGCAGGGCTTCTCATACCTTTTGCTTTCCAGTGCAGATGCAAGCTCAGGTGTTTGGTGGATTCGGAATTTGAAGTTGAGTTTGCCTTTGTTCTTCAGCAAGACAGTCTGGGTCTTCTTGGTGCCCTTGACCATGGCTCCAAAGTCAATGGGTGAGGCAGGCTCAATGCTGTACTTGCTGTACTCAGCTTCCGCCGACACCCTCACTGGGATGTGGGCGACAGCCTGGCCTCCTTCACCTGAGCTGGCATCTATAACCTGTGTCCAGAGGAAGGATGGTAAACAAAGCAAAGAGGCCACCTTCTACCCCAGTCCCTAGCCTCCATCCCAGGCCTCCATCAGTGTATCCCTCCCTGTTTAAACACCTTCTCCAGAGTCAGATTCTCAGCTCCACTTAGGAAGTTTCCCAGATGGTTTTGAAAGACTTTGTTTGTGTATGTAAGAGAGAGGATTCTCCAGTTAAAGCTTTCCTTCCATTAGACACCTATCCTGTTTATGCTCCCAAAACACCATGTGATAATGCAGCCTGGCCCAGGCAGTTCACCTGGCAGTACAGGATGGGTTTGTTCTTGAGGAGGATTTCACTCGTGGGGTGGAAGAGCATCTCAATATTCACACCAGGCTGGGAGGCATTCAGCATGCCCGACTGAGGCTCAACAGTGAAGTGGGATGCCAAGTCTCGCATCCTGGGACCTGCACCCTTCAGCGTGAACCTGGAGAGGAAGGGAAGGAATGCAATTAAAAGTATAGGTGCCACCAGCATAGCCAGGACTTTGCATAGGACCAGAAAAAACAGAAAAGGGAGAGTTCAACTCTGCTCAGAGTCCTGTATCTTGACAGAGAGTGTAGACAATCATGATGTTACTGCAAGAAACCTTGACACCAAAGTTTTCATTCACTCCTTTACAGAGTCTCAGAAAGAGAAAGGAGGTGACCATCGAAGAAAGGCAAGGAATCTCAGCATTTCAGTGGCTGAAATTTCTGAATTTTCTCCTTTGGGCTCCAGCTGAGCTGTGAAGAACTGCTGGTTTGTGGCTGGATTCTCTGGTAAAATAATTGAGATTAGAGAGCCCAGGTTTTGTATTTACCATGAAGTATCTAGCATGGAAACAGGTTCTAGCCATTGACAGAGGGCAAATGCAGGCCTGGGAACCCGAGGAAATGCTCACTACCAGGCAGCTGGACTCACCTGTACTCAATGTTGTATACCCCTTTGTTCTTGAGACTCAGGACTTTCTTCACATTATCCAAGACATTAATGGTTCCAAATTCCAAGCTTCCATCTGGACCTGCAGAAAACCCACACAGCGAGGTCAAACATGGTATTTGTGAGCTGCTGCAGAATACACAAGGTCACAAGCTACATGGAAGTCTCAGCACAAGACCCTTTTCATCAAGTGTTTGTTCTTGAAAGTATTTTCCAGCCACTTATCTGCCCTTTCTCTTCTTACTCAAAATATCTGCAGGCTTAGTAGCTAAGGAGCTCAGCTTCCATTTCCTCGCTTCCAAGCACAAATTCAATTACTTTATATGCTGTGCTGAGCCTGTAGGGGTTGCCAACTCCCTGTTCACATCACTGTTGTTTCAAAGCCCCCAGATCCAATCTGCACATGAAGCTGCACACTTCAAAGTTCAGAGGGGAGAGACTTAAGGCTGTCAGAGCCCTGACAGTGCTTTATTCCACGCAGCTTGTAGGGTATGTGCTTTATGTATCCATGCCATCCTTGCATGCTGTCCCATCCCATCCCATCCCATCCCATCCCATCCCATCCCATCCCATCCCATCCCATCCCATCCCATCCCATCC
>JAYDZK010000099.1:609704-621828 GCA_034509185.1 Euphonia xanthogaster
TAAGTCCACCTGCCCATGGACTTGGTCTTCCTTATTGGTGTTTGTTTTGCCTAGGACACCCCTTCTCACTCAGGACCCTCTCCTCAAAGGACATTGATGGTTTAATTTTTTACCTCTTGTCTTACAGAACTGCTCTGTCTCCAGAAGAGCTGTCTCTTTTGTCCCACCCCTGACAGAAAGGAGACCTGCAGACATGGGGCCCCATCACATCTTCACAACCTCTCTACAATGATCCTTTTCCATCCAACCTAGCCTGGTCCCTGCCCTTGCACCTTCAATGCCAGCACCACTGGAGCACCCACCAAATTGTCCTCCATAGCAGCACCTTCTGGTGCCACAATGGTGAAGGGCTCCACACGCTCTGCAGAGCCCAACCTCTCCTCTGGGTACTTGACTATGGAGAGCACAGCAGCAGGGGGAAGGGGAGGCCCTTCGGGATGCAGTCCCAAATGTTCCAGCATCTAAAACAGAAGAGAAAATCCTGTTTATCCTTCTGTCACCTCCATCCTCACAACTTGTTATTTAAAGACACCGAGCTTTTGGCAATGGGGTTTTTGACTTATATGAAGTACAAGTGCTTTGTTATGCCCAGTGGGGTGAGCGGGCTCCAGAGCAGAGGCAAGAGCTACAAGCAGGACTGGGAGAGAAACCTCTCCCAAGTGACTCAGCTGACGAAAACAATGACCATGAGCTGCCCTGTCCTGGGACCGTTTATAATGATTTCCAGGCTGGAAAACTCTGAACAGATACTTGTACACAGAGCACTCCCACTTTCTGCCCATCTGAGGGACGGTGATAACCTCCCCATCCACACAGATGATACAGAGTCATTGTGGAACATCATCAGGGGCCTGGAGAAGGCTCTGTGCCATTATCACCTGGGGGACACAATGCTCCAGGGCCACAGCAAGCTCAAGATCTGAGCTTTGCAGGGTTTTACCTGATCTTCCATTTGCAGCTTCCCATCTCTCAGGATCTCCCTAATCATGGCCTTTGGATCTGTGACCTGCATGTCCAGGCATAGCACCCCAACAAGCTCTCCCTTCCTCCCAACAACACAAACTATTTAGGTTCTTCCACAGCATATCAGCAAAGTTGGCTTTGCCCTGGGGATTGCCTCCATCTCCTGACACAAGCCTGGGAATGCTGAGTGCTGTGAAGCTTGGGCAGCATGTACATGGGGACCAGACCTGCCTTCTCACCTTCTCCTCCTCAAGGTACTGCTCATCAAAATCCATGGAGTAAAACTCAATGGGGAAGTTGCATGGGTTCTTCACCACCACTGTGGCCTCCACCCCATCACTGTCCACCAGCACCCGTCCCATCTTTAGTGCTGGGGGGCTGAACTCCAACCGTGCCTCCAGACCTTGTCCTGAGAGGTGCAGCTTTAAGTGATTGCTGCTCCCACAAATGGTGAGCTTCAGCTCATTCTTGTAAGACCTCTGAAAAGAGAAAAGTGTGGAAAATTCATCTATGAAGTCCCAGGTGACAGGACCCCAAATACAACACTTGCCCCAAGGTCAGGGTGTTATCAGTCCCTCCAAGGTGAACGGAAACGAGATATTTATTTCTGCTAGGGACTACAGTGTCTGTGTCCTGGGTCTGAGTAACTGGGATGAATCTGGTGTGCACTCTAACTGGGTATTCGGCATCAGATGGATGTACAATGGACTGTCAAGCATTTTCACCTAGTCTTGCAGGAGTGCAATGCTCATGGGAAGGTCCCTCAGGGTTACATTGTCCAGACGCAGTCCTGCCACTGCTGCATCAGGCAAATGCCAGCACCAGGAGAGAGGCAAATGAGCTCTCACTGGCTAGAAATAAGGGTTATCTCTGCTTAGTGTTTGTCTCTGGTCCAAGCCAGACACAAGATGGTTACATTTCTTGAGCAATTAAAAGATCTCTGGGACTGTTTGCAGGCACAGAAGCACTCGTGTCCATGCTGGTACACACTGCCAGTTTCCGAGACACAGCGGTCACAGGCAAACTACTTTTGGGAATGCTCCATCCTTTAAAAGTTGAATCCTCAGCTGCATGGCAATGTGCAGGCAGGCCAGAGCCCCAGGGACTGCTGACACCACACCACTACAGGTGACTGTCCTGCCATGCCAAGGAAAGTGTCTGGTGGCTGTTTGGTCTGTCAGTTCTGCAGCAGGATGAGCCTAGACTGGCCATTCCAAGATTATCCTCTGCAAGTGTGCAGCTGCTCTGTACCGAGTGTTGTAGCTGCAAATAGAGCCAGGCAAGGGGGAGGCTAAGGGGAGTTGGGCACATCCCCACCATGTGCTGAGAGGCAGACACAGAGCCCTGATGCTCTCTGTGCAAGCACCCTGTGGGCATTTCAAAGCACATCTCATGGGAGAGCTCTGTGGGGTGAACTGAGCCACGCTGAGTATGGGGCTTGCAGAAAGCTCCCTGTGAAGGCAGAGCTCCTACCACACTCTCTGCACCAGGCCCTCATTTCCAGATAGCCCTGACAGGCCTCCCAGGCTGACACCAGCCAATCTCACCTCCTCCTTGGGTGTAAACTGGACTTGCAGGTTCTGCCACCTTCCTGCATCAAGGGTTCCTTTGGAGGGCGTCACTTCAAAGGGACAGGGCTCATCCTCCAGCACTAGCTGCTTCTGATGTACGGCTGGTGTCATGTATTTTGATTGTTGATTGTTCTGGGCACAGAAACAAATTGTGTGAGGTCTCCTCGGTCTGTGAGGACAGAGCCTCAGTTCCTGTAGTGCTCTGAAACACTGATACGGTGCTGAGAGCACCCACAGCCAAACCAAGTGTGGCCCCCATAGCCTAGAGCTGGAGGGAAAACCTGTAGACAGGGCAGGCAGATAGGGAACTACTGTCCTCAGAGGAGGAGGAATGAGTGAAGATGGCAGAAAAGCAAAGCATCCGCTAATGGAACAGGTCCAGGAAAACCAGCCTTGATCTAGACCCTCAGAAGCTTCCTCAAACACGCTGTAGACCCAAGTGCTCAGGCAGCCACAGGAGCAGAAAGGGCAAGAGTCACAAAGAAAACCCAACCAAGAAGTTACATGTTCAATGTCGCCTGTGCTTTACCTTCGGAACAGGCTTGATGGACCATTTGCAGGGTACTTGGAACTGGTTGTAGAGTTGGATTGTCTCAACCTGGCACTGTCCAACGAGGATGTCAGAGAACTGCAGCGTTTTCTCAGAGAGGTCAAGTGACACTTCCAACACAGTGGCATGGAGGCGGATGTGAAACGTTGGGCCTTTTGTCACCTGGAGAAGGACAGAGAATTCAGCGGAGGGTGCAGGTGACATCTGCTGCTTTGTCCAGCCTGCTGCCTGCCCCAAGAGCTGTGGTACCTCTATGGGCAGCAGCACATCCACGTCACCCTGTGGCCAGCGGGCACTTTCAAAGCGCACGTCAAACGCCACACTGTGGCTGGGGGGCAGGCCCTGCACCTGGTCCAGTTCCACACTGAAACCTTGAACAGATGAACACAAAGCAGCTAAGATACACAAGAAACACAAAATGTGTGCTATGCACGTTAAGGCCTTACAGGTGTCCTGGCTGAGAGGTCTGGGGAAAACCCCGTGCCGTGCTGTGACCTGGACAAAAACTTGGAGTGCACCTGAACACCCCTCAGACACAGTGAGCCATTGTGTGATGGAAGTTCAGCCTTGCCTAAAAGCCTCTTTTGGAAGCCTCTTTTGATCCACCAGAGGATCTCACAGACTGTTTCCTCAGTAAAGGCTGACTACAAGTGCTGTGATAGTATGAACTCCAAACAAAGCACTTCCAAAACACAGAAGACCCCACTGGTTGGCAAAACAAGCCCACAGAGTGCCCAAAGAAACTTGATGCTCATGGGAGCCAAGGGCAGAAGATGCTGAGAGGTGACCAGGATGATGAGCTCATATGGCCCCTGCAATGAAGCAT
Organism: Euphonia xanthogaster; assembly: GCA_034509185.1. Taxonomy (NCBI): domain Eukaryota; kingdom Metazoa; phylum Chordata; class Aves; order Passeriformes; family Fringillidae; genus Euphonia; species Euphonia xanthogaster. The sequence goes on from JAYDZK010000099.1 coordinate 613,615, forward strand.
TAAGGCAGTCACAGGCAGGCCAGGAGAGTTCTGCCTCTAAAGCTCCCAGCAGGGGCACTGAGAAGAAAAAGCTCAAATACCTCCCCAAGTTCAGTGGCTTCAGCTAATCTATCTGAGACACCTTCAAGCCCACAGGAAGCGTCTCCAGCACTGCTTACCTGTGTCCTGCAGGACAGATACATTGACCTGGAAGAACACTGGGATCTGCCCAGGGTTGGTGATCTCCAGAGTGCTGCTCTCAGTGAAACCCTTAAGGACAGTGCCCATGTCCAGGACATACTCGGGCAGCTCAACTCTGCAAGGAGGATTAAGGACAGCCCTTTAACCACAGCCTGGCTACATGTCCAAGTGGACCGAGGATACAAATAAAGTGGCTATTTCTTTATTCACTGCTGTAAAAACTCAGCTCAAGCCCAGGAAACCCATGGCCTGACCACCTGGCAAAGAGTTTGGGAAGTCAGGAGGAGTAAAGCTCCTAGGTTTTATCAGCTACTAATGGTACCTGAAAATAAAATTATTTAAAATGGACACTGGCCACACCTCCTCTGCTATGAAAAGCCAGTATAGGTGAGTCCACTGGGCCTCCACTGGTCTCAGTGAAACTGCTTAGCCTGGTGCACAGCCTGAGCCCTTGCTTTGGGGCCTAGGAATAAGGTTTGCCTGCACAGGAAGTCATCACTGTTCTGCAAACAGATCACATGACCTGTTCTGCAGAGCATCTTTCTGAATTGAAGCCTCTGGTGCTTGTGCTGCCTCATGATGGTGCAAAGGGACCTACCATGTTACCCAGATAAGCCCTGTCACCCCATCACGATTCAAGCCATCTGATTTAGGGTGTTAAAACATTTGCTGACATGCGCAGTTCCCTTCTCCTTTTGTTTAGTGTGCTCTGTTAGTTGGAACCAAGACATCAGCTGGGAATTTTTTTCTTTCAGAGCTAGTCAGCAGGGAGGGAATTTATGCTATCTGGAAGGGCTTGAAGGTCTGCACGGGGTCCCCAGCTCAAGGGACAGAACCCCACACCTGTGGGGAGCTGAGCAGACCAAAGCTCAGCATGGTGCTGGGGAAGGGAGGACACTCTGCTGCTCATGTGTAGCGTGTCACAGCCAAAGGGACCAGACCCTTTCTGAAGCTGGGAATAGCTCTGCAGACCCAAGCAGCTCTCAGGAGAAGGGGACATTGCTGGGTGTTCCCACAGGGCACCTGGAGATGGGGATGGGAGTCCCTACTCACTTGACAAGACTCTGGCACAGCTTTTTGTCAGGGAGCCTGCTCTTTGGGGGATGGGATGTGAGATTTTTCTGCAACTCCAGAGCGGCCTTCTCTATCAGCCTCCTCACCGTCTTTATCTGCAGCTGAGTGTTTGGCTGAGGAAAGGGAAGATAGTGGCTGGTTAGCAAAGGTCCTTCCCAAGGCCCATCTTGCACCTGAGAAAGGATCCCACACTGCTCTTGTTGGGAGGGAGTATGGGGTCCTCCTGTCTGGCTGCTCAGTGTCTGTGACACCTCCTGCTCTCTTAGGACCTCTCTTTCAGGACCTCATCTCCAAGGAAATAACTCCAGCATCTTTGCCTGCCCAGACACTGTTAGCAAAGCTGATCTGGCCAGGCAGACAGACAAGCCAGGAACCTTCCAGAGCTCCAGATACTTGTCTGCCCCCAGCCAGTACCAAGGAAGCTTGGAAAAAAACTGTCTTGAAAGGGAACCGGGACCAAGCTGGTGCCTCTTGGAGATAAGCACCGCCAGCACAGCCCCAGGGCACAATCAGGCAGCCACTGTTAAGGTCTGTAAATCTGGCAGGGCTTGGGCTGGGACCAACAAACTCCCCAGCAATGACCTGCATCTCCTTCAAAGCACCATCAACTCCATCCCTTGAGCATGGCCTTCAGGATCTCTCCCTGGGGTAGCCAGGAAGCTGGTGCAGCCCCAGAGTAGACCATGACCAGAGTGGCAGCCCTAGAGGCAATGGTGAGGTGACACATGGCTGTAAGTGGGCAGGGAGGTCCCAGGTGCCATCAGGGCACCAGGAAGCTGCTGTGGGCTGCAAGGGGCTCAAGTGACATGGAGAAGGTGGCATGTGCCAAATGGGGCTGCAGTTGTTCTTACTGCAATGCCAGAGCCAAGCAAGCGGGGCTGCAGCTCCTGAGTCTTCGGATTCCAAGTCTCCGAGGTCTGAGTCTTTGGGGTCTGAGTTTTCAGGGTCTGAGACTTCAACGTCTCAGTCGTCAGGCTCTGAGTCTTCTTCTGAGCAACTTCTGATTTATTCCTCTGACTGTACTGTTGCAGGTGTTTTACAGGCTGTTTCAGTGGCTTCTCGTATTTTTCATTTTCTGAAGGAAGAAAACATCCACAAAGAGAAGTGTGAGCAAAGTGCCAGTCCCATTTAAGCTGGGAAGTCCCACCTCCCAATGTTGGTTTCTTCCAGAAAGAAATCCCTCAAGCCACCTATAGAAAGTGGATGCTGCTGTTCCTCTCTGAATCCTCATGTTTGCTCCCACCCATCTCCCTCCCCACAGTGGAGCATCTCATCTCCTGCAATGTCAGGGAGCATCTCATCCCCTGCCAGAAGCCCTGCCAGCCTCTCTTACGGCTTTCCCAAGCCTTTCACTCTAGCCATCATCCTTCAGGACCCTGCCAGATGTGCTGGCAAGCTCTGCAGGACGGTTCCTGGGACAAAGCCCACATGGGATCCTCTGCTCAAGACTCCTGAAGCAAGCAGGGGGCTTGAGTTGGTCTGGGAGTCCTGCAACCCTCCAGGCTTGGTGGAAGTGAGCATGAGCTGCCCTATGGGCATAGGGTAGGGAACAAAACCAGAGGGGCCCTTCCTGGGGGCAGACAGGCAGTGCCCACCTCTGATGTTCCAGGGCAGGTTCACACTGATCATGGGGCAGATCGCTTCTCCTTTCAGGCAGATATTTTCTGGGTCCAGGTCACCCACATTAAGCTGGTAAGTCCTGCTGAAAGCTCCTGGTAATGCCGGCAGGTAAGAGAATTTCAGCACTTGCTTCTCACCAGGTGCAATGGAGCCCTGCAGGGACAGGAAAAAAGGGAGGCAATGCATCAGAGTGTTTGATGGGGATGGCTCAGGGAATAGACAGGCTGAGGAGACAGGTTCTCATCTAGAAGAAACCATCAGATCACATCACCTTCATGATAAATATATTACAGTGTTGGCTTTCACAACTGTTAGAGTAAGTACTATTTGTTTTATAATGTTGACTTTTGTAAAAGAGGTTTTGCTAAAGTTTAGAGCTCTTTTAATGTGAATGTTGTGTTGTGATAGCAGTGCTGGTGAAGAGTTGTTGTAATATTAACATTTAACCAGTGAAGGAATGGAAATCTGTTGAATATGTTGAAAAGCAACAAATGACCACCACTAGGACAACTGCACATGCTCCAAAAAGGTGGGAGAGAGGAGAAACTGCATTAAAATATTTGAATATGTATAACTACTTGTAAATATATATTAGGCTGATGCAATACCCAGGGTATATAAGGGGTGTTGCTGTGTTGACTGGTGTGCCTCTAGCTGCAGCTAAGCACTCAGTGCTGTTATTTCTGCTTTACTGACTTTGTTCCCTATTGTCTCTTATTAACTTTTAACTGAGGAGCGGGCTTCGCTTCTCACACTTTCTTCCTTCCTTGTGCCCAAAAGGTCGAGCCTCTGACCCCAGGGTGTAGTGTGGCCTCCCCAGGGCTCATAAGGCTGCAGCCCCAGCACAGCCTGATGTGAGCACAGCTCTGCTGCTGATGCGGTTTGCCCTCAGCCAGCAAGAGCCCGCCTCGACAAAAAAAGGCTCTTCTGCTGCCGCTGTGGAAGGGAAGTCCCTGCACTGAGCGGGGCCACCAGCTCCTTTCATCCCTTGTAGGAGACAGGCATGAAGAAATGGGAAAGCCAATCAGCTTCCTCTTCCCACCGCAAGGAGGGACAAGGGCAGGAGTGCTGCTTCGGCTCAAAGACATCCAGGCAGGACTGAGAAGCTTGGACAGCGGTGGGATGCTGCTAATTTTTCTCCTTGTTCTTCCAGTCCCGCTGCTCCCTGGCGCCCTCACTGCCCCACAAAACCACTGCACAGCAACAAAGCTGGAGGAGGCAGGGAGCAGCAAGCCTACATAAGTAACATTTAAGTGGTGCTTAGCAATGGCAGTGGGGAGGCAGGGCCACGGACAATGTCCTGTGTGATCACACAGCCTGGGTAAGGTGACCCTCAGAAACGCTCCAGTGCCAGCACAGCCTAAGATCTCAGCCATGGGGGTCCCCAGAGTGACTGTGAGGAACCAATTAAATTTTTAGTTATGCCTCAACATATGTTATAAATTCATTTTCTGACATGGGGTGAAAAATTACTATAGGGGCTGTACACATGCTGGGATCCTTAACACATCCCACGTATAAAGGAGATCGCCAGGAGAAAATGCAGGCAGGCTCCGTGTCTGCAAGCGACCATCCCCTTGGAGGTGGGCAGACCCCGAAGCCCGGCAAAATTTTGCCCATCTGAGCGTCTTCCTAAAACGGCTGAGTTATGGGAGGAATCTTAGCATATAAAAGCAGTTAACACTGCCAGTTTTTCCCCGCCATTTTTGGGGCTTTTGTTGGGCTGGGAGCACCTGGAGGGTCCGGCTCCCTGCAGAGCCACTTCTTCCCTGTCTGTCTACGCTGCTGTCGCCGCTTTTCCGCTCACCGCCGCAACCTAATGCTCCGCTGTTTCCCTGAGGGAGCAGCCGCCGCGCCCCGACCGTGACAAGCTGCGGCTGCTAAGCCCGGTGGCCACCGCCCGCGGGACAGCCGGCCCTGCCGCCGGCGGATCGAGCCCCGTCCGCCGCGGCGGGCACGCACGCTCGGTGCGGCTGGCAGCACACTTGCTCCATCTGCTTGAGCAGGACCCGGCAGAGCGCCCCAGGGTTCTAGCGGTAACGCTCTGTCCCTGGCCTCTGTTGCTCTCTCCGTTTCTCATTTTCTCTCTCTGCTCTCTTTTCTATCCCCTTCTGGTCGGGACCATGCCCTCTCTTTATCGATAAAAAATTTCAGATATAATATTTGCTGCGTTTGTGCCTTATTTTCGTTCGAGAAATCTATCAAGAAGAATTCTCCTCTGCTCCCCTTACAGCAGGACAGACAGCGACTAACACACCTGTGCCGCCCGCCGGTGTCTGCCCTATTACAGAAGAGCCACACACCAGCCAAGGCCATGGGGGAGTCTGTCAGGAGAGCACTTGTTTGACCTTCTCTGCCCCCAGCAGAAATTGATTACAGCCCTCTCTCTCTCATAGCTGGGTTTGGGTTTTCCTTTCTGACTTTTTTTCCCCCTTTTACACTCCCCCCCCACCCCCCACCTTTTTTTCCCTTTAACACTCTCCTCGGCCACCTGACACAGGGCTGGGGGTCAATCACTTGTGCTACTTACAGTGGTGGGCTTGACCAGAAACACACCAGGCAGATGCTTGTCTGCAGTGCTAGGGTTTAGCATCCAGTTGAATTCAATCTTGCCAGTGTTCGCCAGGGTGACCTTGCTGTGACCAACTTCATTAAACATCTGGAGAGAAGACACAGGAGTGGGAAGTTACAGACCCAGGCCTGCTGCTGGGAATCTCCTTCCTCTCTCCTGGGCTTGAAAGCAGACACATCATGGGAGCAGGGACCAGGGAGGAGATAAGGGCACTTGGGAACCTGGGGAACCCCCAGGCACAGGGCACCTGCACAGGACCAGGGAGCTCTGGCAGCACACAGAGGTGTGGTAACAACCATGTGAGGGCCAGTAATAAATGGGGACACAGGGTACACAGGCCCTCTGCACTCTAAGGGGTCACCAACAGCCAGCAGAAACAGAGACAGCACTGAGGCACTGAGTATGCAAGGCACCTGCATGCAAGTATTTGCAAGCAACATACATGCAACAAGGGAGTCACCCAGGGCAACACAGACAGGGCCAGCAGCTGGAAATATCTGTGGGCTTTCAACTGAAAAAGAGTGAAGTGGGGATTATTCTGGGACAGTCTCTCCAACTATAGTGACTGGAAGCCCAACTTCTTTCCTTGATTATTTGTGGATTAAGCAAGAGCTTTAGACAAGAGCATCTCCTTGGAGGTCAGGCTTTAGGAGTGGATCAGCAGAGGGATGTCTCAGAGACATGCCCCTCACAGCATCCCCACTGGGACCCTGCCTGGCCCAGGAGGCAGTGTTAGGTACCCTGAAAAAGAGGCATTCCCAATATTTTTGGAGATGACCATTTTAAACCAGCTTGGATGCCGGATGTGTTCCTCAAAGGTTGTACTTCCAAGCCCCAGAGCCAACAAAGGGGCTGGGAAGGGGAGGGAGCCCTGGACCGAGGTGGGCAGGAACCTGCTGGCCGTGGTTCTAAGGCAAGGAGTTGTGCCAGGGGCCATGTGTGGTACCTGAGAGCCACAGTTGATCTCCCGGAGGCTCAGGGAGTAGCTGACGCGTGAGGCAATCAGCTCCACCTCGTAGGTGGGGCCTCCCTCCACGTGGCACAGTGCCCTCACACCGGCAAAGATATCAAGGTGCCCAAAATAGGTGAAGGACACCTTCTGTCTCTTTCCTGGCTGCAGCACACCCGACTGTGGCACGATACTGAAAGCCTGGATGGAGAACAGGAGAGATTGAGGTGTTGAGCATGGAAATGGATGCAGAAGAACATCTTGGAGCAAAGTGCAGCTGTAGTCAGAGGGATCTATTCCCCAAACAAAGCCAAAATCATCCTAATCTCATCCTGCATCCATGCCACTGACCAATAGAGGGACCATGGGGAAAATCTTCTACCATACTCACGGATCAATGCATTAATGCACTACATTAAAGTGAACTGGGATGTCTCCTGGCAGTAGAAATTCTCTCTTATGCACAACTCGCCTTTAAAAAGCATTCCTTACTGCTGTTAGAAAAGGAGGAGACTCAGAGTGAGAGCTCTTGGAGCTCAGGGAAGAACTCCAGCTCAGCTCATCTGACTCCTGAGGCTTTTCCCCTTTCTCTCTGATTTATGGCCTGATTTCTCAAGGTGCTACGGCAAAAGCTCCTGCAAAAATTTCCTATGGAGCACCTGAGGAGTTCCAGGGGGAGCAGTGCCCTCCATAGGGGCTGCACAGCGTTCTTGGGCAGCCCCACAACATGTCCTGCATGGCCTCTCCAAGAACCGGTCACTTCAGCAGCACTTTGTGATGGGCCTGGAGGGATGGGAGGCCCCTCTGAGCCAATGCTGAGGGCCACCAGTGGGACTGGGAGCTCCAGCCCTGCTTGCCACACTGACAATGGGCAAGTGAGACAGATTCCCTCTTATCTTCTCCGCTTCAAGGGGAGTGCGCGGTACATCCACAGAGGACATGATTCCTGCCAACCCTAGAGGGAGCTGAGAGTGCTCAGGAGTTTGTGGTGGCACCTGAAAAACAAGCCATTTTCTATGCTAGGAGGAAGAGACAGCCACTTTGCAAAGTCATTTTGTAAGACAGCTTCAGGGCCAGCAGTGCAATAGCAGCTCTCAGGTGAAAGCAGAGCCCTGCACGCAGGCAGTCTGGCTGGCTTGGGAAGAGGCTCCATGGAGATCAGGACTCATCCCAGCTTGCTCTGGGAAAGAAGCTGGAGTTCTTACCATCATGATAGAGATAAAAGCCTCATCTTACGTTGTGAAGAAAACAAGGCAAAAAATATCCCACACAACACAGGTCCGTAGGATCTGAGCAGGCTTCTCCAAGGAAAACTTTCCTGTTTCTCCCTCCCACACACCCCATACCCAACCATGGGCCCTACTCCCCAACCCACTGTCAGGGCACAGGACAGCAGGACAGCAAAAAGGGAGGTCAGCACAAGCATGACTTGGTGGTGGCAAGCTGGGGAGGCAACATAGCCAGTAGGTGTACAAGAAAATCTACCTCTGTTCTTGAAGATTGGGCAAAATCCCGCTCTTCTTTCAGGGCTGTGGCTGCCTCCTCCTTTCCAATCTTGAAGTGCCTCCATCGACTTGCTGGGCTATCCAGAGTGCTTCTCTTCTCCTTTGGTGGCTGGGGCTTGAATTTTGATGGGTAAAGCTCATCTCTGGAAAAGAAGATAACCATGAACAGGGACCTGCAGTGGGAGGGAGGGACACCTGCACAAGCAGCTCCTGATCAGGATGCAGCCCCTGGGTGGGTGCTGGCACGTTGAACTGAGAAATGGTTTGATCCAGCCCTTCCCAATCCAGGCTGGAGCAGCTCTGTTCTAAAGGCA
>JAYDZK010000099.1:674940-687684 GCA_034509185.1 Euphonia xanthogaster
AAAGAGGTCTTGGAGAGAGAGAGAGCTCAGAAGACGATCAGTTGGAAGCAGATACTTTTGAAGGTCCTTTCCTGCATCCTGGGATTCTAGAAGACGTGTAGATGTGCATTTGGATTTAATATTCTTATTATTATGATTATTATTATTTATTCTTCTTTTTCTTCTTCTTCTTCTTCTTTTTTTTTCACCTTAATTGCTACTACAATTCTTTCCTCTTCTTTAAAATATTCTTCTCGTTCTAATTAATCTTATTCACTTGTTAGGCTTGCTTAATATGTCATTATTACTTTTTTAATATTCTTCTATTAATTATTAGTTTTTCACCTTCCTCTTCATCTTCTTATTCCTATTCTCGTTCTTATTATTCTTCCTAAATTTCCTACTGCTATTTCTTCTTCTTTATCTTCCTATTTCTATTCAGTTTTTTTTAATTTTTTAAAATACTTTTTGTGTAAGGTTTTTTTAGTTTCTTTCTTTTTTTTTTTACTACTACTATTTTATAAACTCAACTTGAATTGGTTTTAGTATGAGTCAAAGTCCTGTAGTCACATCCACGGAGCAACACCTCCCACCTGTGCCCATTCTTCAGGGATATAATCCCAAAGGACCAGCGCAGAATCTTTTCAAGATGAGAGGAAATGGCCTTTGATGGCAGCAGGGGAGGTTCAGATTCAATATCAGCAGGAATTTTTCTCTGGCAGAGGGGTGAGGCATTGGAAGAAGTTGCCCAGGGAGGCGGTGGAGTCGCTGTCTCGGAGGTGCTGAGGAGTTGTGCGGATGTGGCCCTTGGGGACGTGGTTTTGTGGTGACCATGGTGCTGCCAGGGTGCCGGTGGCGCTGGGTGACCGTCAGGGTCTCTTCCCCCCTGGATGACTCTGGAATTCAGTGCTGAGCGCTCTGGCCCCAGTTGCATCCCGTGCGTGCTGTTTAGGGCTGGCCCCAGCAGTGAGTGTGGCTGCTGGGGAGATGCTCCAGGGCAGCCGGGGCAGCTGAGGCTGCGGGGCCATGTCCAGGCCCAGGCCGCCCGTGCGGCTCCCTGGGGCCCCGCGCAGGGAGCCGGCCGCCATCGGCCGGCCCGGGCTGGGCAGGCGCCATGGGCGCTGCTCCTGCAGCTGCCGCGCCAGGCAGGGCCAGCAGAGCAGCGCCCGCAGCGCCCGCCTGAGGCGGCCGGGCCGTGTGCTCGGGGCAGCCGGCCGCTGCCTGCGGGCCTGCGCTCCCGGCTGGCGAGCTGAGGCGCCGGGAGGGCTCTGCGGGGCAGGCCCCGGGCTCTGCGGCCCTGCCTCGGGCCCCTGCTGGCCACGCAGGCTTGGCTGGGCAGGGAGGGAAGCCAGGCCCAGAGTGACTCCGGTGCCTGCCCCTCAACCCAGGCCTCCCCAGGGACGGGCAGTGGCAGCCCATCTGCCGCCAGATCTGCCCGCCTGTGGGCCCTGCCTTCTCCTTCGTGCAGCTCGAGGATGCTGACTTCATCCCAGTCGTTGTGCTCCTCCTCCTCCTCCCACAACAAGGGAGTGGGCCCGAAGCTGAAGATGCTTATCCCTTCCCAGCAGTCCTGTGGGAGGTCTGTGCTGCTGCTGTCTTCCTCCATGGAAACGTCTTGCAGTGCTCTGAGCTCTGGTTCGCTGCAGTCTTCCCAGCTGGAGTGGTCTTGGGAGCTGCTGAACTCTCCTTGGGACAGCTCTGGCTCTGCCTCGCCTTGGCACTCTTGGGAAAGCTCAGTCTGGCTGTAGTATTCCCAGTGGTCATCGTTCCCAGCTGCGGTGCCCTCCTCACTCTCCTTCTCTGCCAGCACTGAGCCCTGCTCTGCCTCTTCCAGCTGCTCACTGGAGGTTTGGGCTGAGGGGCTGGGGGGGCAGCAGGGGCTGGATGGAGCAGGGGCTGGGCTCTGTGTCCCTGCTGATGGCACCTCCTCCCTGGGGGCAGGAGAATGTGCCTGCTTCTCCTGGCTGTTCCCACTTCCCCTCGCTGGCTCAGCTTGGGCTCAGTCCCCTCCTTTTCCATTTGGGGCAGCTCCTGAGCTCTTGCCCTTTGTTGCCCCTGGTGGGGCTGTTGCTGTGCCTCATCTCCCCACAGCACCCTCACAGCCGCCTTCCCCTGGTGCAACTTGTGGGCACTCCTTGCTCTGCGTGGGGACGCTTCCTTCGCTGTCATTGCTTGTAGTACTGGTAGAATTCACAGCTTCTTGCCTCTTCCCTCAGGCCAAGCTCTCGGGCCCCAACATCTCCCCACTTGTCTTCTGTGTCAGGTTTCTTCTCTTCTCCCGTGATGACAAAGGGTCTCTCCTCCTCCTCAGTGTCTGTCTGTGGCCAGGCTGAGGCACCTGCTGCCCCCACCAAGTGCCTGCGGAGGGCCTGGTCTTGCCCCCAGCTGGGCAGGGGGCTGGGTGGCTGGAAGGAGTTGAGCTTTGTCTTGCTCTCTTCCATCTCTGAGGTCCTGTAGGACGGACAGATCCCGGGAGCTGCTTCCTTCTGCAAGAGTAGCTCTCACGGGACTGGGCACCCAGGGCTCTGCGCCCCTTATCTACCCTCAGTCATGGTGGGGCTCTCTGATGTCACAAGGGTCTCTGGGCACCACCATGTCCTGCATCATCAAGGGCCCTGTGTCACAAAGGGCCACACCCAGCGCCCCTTCAGCAGCTGAGCCCCCTGGAAGCTGCATGGAGAAGCCCCTGGACTTGGGCACTTGCAGCCCTTGGTGTGCCCCGGCCCTTCCCGCAGTGCCACAGTGCACCCACTGTGCCATGGTCCTACTTGGCAGCCTGACCTGCACCCTGCAGAGCCCTGGCTTGGGAGAGTGGGCTACTGTGGGCACGAGCCCTTGGCCAGACGGACGCAGCCAGGGACTTGGGGGCAGTGGCTCCATGTGCAGCATCAGCCTGGGCATGGGGGTGTCTCTCTCAGGGCTCTGCCTTGGCCCTGGGGCTCTTTTGTGGCTTCCCCAAGGACACAGGATCAATCTCCCCCTCAGCATGTTTGCAGGGGATGGGGGAGCTGAGTGGGGCAGGGGCAGCATGGCAGAATTTGGACCTGCGCAGGAACCTGGATGTGGTGAATAGGTATGATTCATGCTGACAAAATTGAAGCAGTAATCAATATTGATACAGTAATTAATATTTGGAAATAATAGAGCAGTTAAAAAGTGTATTGCCAAGACAGAAAGGGACAGGAGGGGCTCCATCCTCCCCTTTTACTGCAGATGTTCAAGGCAGGAAAAAGCAAAAGAGAACAGTTACTAAAAATTACCAGAAAGAAGGGAAAATCTGGTTGGGTCTCGGGAAAATGTTCATTATATTAAATTTATTGCTTTGATCCTTAAATATACTATTATGTTAGTTTTGGCTTACATTATACTGGCTTGGTGCGCATGTGTAACCCAAAGGTGAATTAAAGGCCATCGAGGAAGAGGAGAGGCCTTCATCAGTGACGCCCCCCAGAGAGTGGTGCCACCACCTGAAAGAGTGGTGGGGCATGCGCGGTAAAGGTGGTGATGAGGGCGGAGGTAGAAGTGTGATGAATGGAAAATGGGAGGAGATGGCAGTGACATATGGCATAAAAGGGGGAATTTTCGTTTGACGAGGTTGTAGGTGAGGTGGCAGGGGTCCAGGGACCCTGCACTCTGTACCCCGCGCGGTTTGTTGCGCTATTATTGGAACCAAATTATCCCTTATTTTAACCAAGTTATATTGTCTCTATCCAATTTTGTATATTCTAAGCTACTCAATTAAAATTGCTGCCATCTCTAATATTGTATGGTTTTTTCTATGAAGGGATAATCGGGCAAATATAACACCTCTCTGCCAGCCAGAAGGGAAAGAGACCCTCCCAGGCTTTCTCGCCTTTAACATGTGTCTTCACAGAGCCCTGTACAGTTTCTTTAGTGGTTTAACAGATTGTCAGTTCTCAAAGCTGATTACTGGTTGGTTTTTTGTCAGACAGAGAGGAAACTGCTTCTCTTAGAACATCACTTCTGTGATGCAAAACCACCCAGCAGCACAGAGCACAGAGCTCCATTGTCCATATGTAGTGCTCATGTGCCCAAGGCCTCAAAACCGTCCCTGGGAGATCTCTGGGCCCTCTCCAAGGTGTTTCCAAATGAAAACATTCAGCCCATAGTCTAAGAAAATCACCAGAGGACAGGGCCAGCCCGACCTGTCTGTCCTGGCTACTTTTGTCTGGGAGGAATCCTTGGATATATGGAATTTGGGAGGCCAAATTCTAATTTTGGCCATGGTCCCTGGACAAGAAGGCTGGCTTTTTTCCCCATAGGAATGAAGGAACAGAGCCCCTCTGTTTCAGGGGCAGATGAGAAGTGACCACCAAAGGCCAAGGCCAGCCAGAGCTGGCAGGTTTTGATGCGAGATACTCTTGCATGGAGGAAATTTTTTAGGGAGAGTACCAATTTTGGCAATGGGCATCTGAAAAGAGGGATGGTTCTTTTCCATAGCAAGGAAAGCATGGAGCCCCAGGGCTTGACATCCCAAGATCAGCCAGAGCTGTCAGGTGGCCCCTGGGAGGCCAAGCCAGCCAGACCTGTTCCATGTTCCCTGGCTTCCATGAGGCCCCACAGTGTCCCAATGGTCCCTTGCTTCCAGGAGACCCTGAGGTGTCATAATGCACCCTTGGTGACACAAGGCCTTGAGGGGTCGGAATGATCTGCAAAGTTCCATCAGGCCCCACAGAGCCATAATGGTCTCTGGGTCCATGAAGCCCCTCTGAGTCACCACGGCCCCTTGGTGCCATGGGCTGCAGTGGTGCCACAATGATCCCCTTGGTTCCATGGACTCCAGTGGTGCCACAAGGATCCCCTTGGTGCCATGGGCTCCAATGGTGCCACAATGATCCCCTTGGTGCCATGGGCTGCAGTGGTGCCACAATGATCCCCTTGGTGCCATGGGCTGCAGTGGTGCCACAATGATCCCCTTGGTGCCATGGGCTCCAGTGGTGCCACAATGATCCCCTTGGTTCCATGGGCTGCAGTGGTGCCACAAGGATCCCCTTGGTTCCATGGGCTGCAGTGGTGCCACAAGGATCCCCTTGGTTCCATGGGCTCCAGTGGCTCCCCAATGATCCCCTTGGTGCCATGGGCTCCAGTGGTGCCACAAGGATCCCCTTGGTGCCATGAGGTCCCCACAGTGTCCCAGTGATCTCCATGGGAAGGAAAGAACCCAGCCCCAGTGTTGCAGGGGCAGCCAGCTGAGGCCAAGGCCAGCCAGCCTTGATGGTACTGGCAGATTTTGCCTGGGAGCAACCCTTGGATATTGAGAATTTCAGAGGTGGAATCCCAATTTCAGACATGGACACCTGGAGGGGAAGGATGGTTCTTTCCCATAAGAAGGAAAGCAGGGAACACCGGTAGTGTTTCAGGGGCAGATGAAAGGCAGCCATCAGAGGCTTAGGCCAGCCAGACCTCTCTGTCCTGGCAGCTTTTGTCTGAAAGCAACCCTTGGATATTGGGAATTTGGGAGGTGGAACCCCAATTTCGACCGTTTCTGCATAGATAAGAAGGATCATTCTTTTCCATGGGAAGTAAAGCACTGAGCCCTAGTGTTTGGACAGCAGGGGAAAGGCAGCCCCCAGGAGCCCAAGGGCAGCCAGACCTGTCTGTCCTGGCAGCTTTCACCTGGGAGCAATCCTTGGATGTACACAGAGTTTTTGGAGGTGGAATCCCAAATTTGGCCATGGTTAAGATGGGCGGTTTTTCCATATAGGAAAGTAAAGTCCCAGTGTTTTGGAAGCAGATGAGAGGTGGCCACCCTCAGGCCAAGCCAGCCAGACCTGTCTGTCCTGGCACCTTTTGTCTAGGGGCATTTTGGAGCTGGAATCTCAATTTTGGCAGTGTGTGCCTGGACAGGAAGAAGAGTTCTTTTCATTTGAAAGGAAAGCACAGAGCCCCAGTGTTTCAGAGGCAGATGAGTGCCAGCCCTCAGGAAGCCACGGCCAGCCAGACTCATCAGTCCTGGCAGCTTTTGTCTGGGAGTTATCCTTGGACATAGGGAATTCCAGGGGCAGTTGCCCAGTTTTGGACATGGGTGCCTGATTGAGATGGATGGTTTTTCCCATAAGAAAGAAAAGCACATGGTCCCAGGGTTTTAAAGGCAGATGAGAGGTGGTCCTAGGTAGCCAAGGCAGCCAGATCTGTCTCTCCTGGCAGATTTCATCTGGGAACAAGCTTTGCATATAAGGAAATTTGGAGAAGGAATTCCAGTTTTGGCCATAGGGCCCTGGAGGAGGATCAGGACAGTTCTCTCCCGTAGGAAGGAGAGCCCAGAGCCCCAGTGCTTCAGGGGCAGATGAGAAGCAGCCCTCTAATTCGGCCTCCTGCTGGGTTCAGGTCTGCCCCCAAGCAGGCTGCACGGGTCCAGATAGCTCAGTCCTCAATGGGACAGACTGCCCGAATTCCCAAGCAGCTCTCAGCCACTGGCAACCTTAACAAGCTTAAGGGATATCAGCTCTTTAGTGATTATCAGCTCTTTGTGATTTCAGCTCTTAGCTTGCAAGGTGCTGCAGGAAGGCAATGCAAGGCCAGAGAGGAGAAGGCCGTTCTGGCGTTCCACAGCGATGTCTTTATTGGGGGGTCTGTGAAGTTCCAGGGACAGCTCTCCTAACCAGAATAGGCTAAACCAGCCCATTATACAGGGTACAGGGAGATCAGAAATTGTCCAATAGCAGGGGATAAGGAGAAGTGACCCATGGGCTTACAGATAGATAAGCAGGGGTCCCAAGGCAGAAGAGAGGGGCTTCTATTCACCATGACCTGGCATTTCCTATCTTTAGGCTTTTGCTCTCCACAGAGGCTTTGCAGGCCCTGTGCCTGCTACAACTCCACTTTCTGTATTTAGAATAAAGACGTTCCCTGTATTTCTTTTGAAACAGTGAACAAGGCATGAGAACACAGCTGATACAATAGCAACACAAGGAGAATCCACAACATTCCCTTAACCAAAGCTGCAACCCATCCAGTTAATCCCCGCTGACGGAAAAGGTCACTGAGCCAGTCTGGGGTTTTTTCTACTTTCAAGTCCTTCACAAGTTCTTTCAGTTTCTGGATGTTTGCATTGATGGATTCCGAGTGTGAAGAGAGATTGAAGTAGCACATCCCTTCGAGGTCTTCACAGCCGTGTCCGTGGGCAAGCAGCAGGAAGTCAATGGCAGCTCGGTTTTGGAGCGAAGCATCTCTTGTGGTTTCTTCTTCCTTTAAGAAATGGCTCAGGGCAGCAGATGTAGCGTTAGCTTGCTTACTGAGCCAGCACCCAAGGTGATTTATTTCACCAAGAGCTTTAGCTGCAGCTACCCAGGGTAAGAATAGGGAGACAGCAACCTTTTTAGGTTTGTTCCAATCGTATAATTTGGGATCGCAATTTTCATCCAATTCTGTGTAGGATCCTTTGTGGCATTTTAATTCACTTTCTTTTTTCCAGTTCAAGTTATATTTGGCGTGAGGGTAGAAAGTTTTCCAAGGCTACAGGGATCTTCCTGGAGCTGTGAGGGGATCCCAGCCCATACTTGGTCACCAGAGATGCGGAACGTTCCCTTGGGTAAAACTTTGGGGTGGAGAGAGGACACAGAGATCACATGAGCAGTGTAACTACACCAGGCAGGATAGTTACAGGCTTTGTTAATTGCTGATATGTCTTTTTGGTATATGTGTTTTTTGTCTGGTCAATTTCTGGCCAATTGTTTTTCGGACATCTAAAGTAAAATGTGACACAGTATGTGGCCTTGGAGGACCCCAAGAGGTCCAATTCTTGGGGTTCCTCTAGAGCATTGGGCAGCATTTTTGTCCACTCATCCCAAGTATCTGCCAGGTTGGGTCTCTTACCTGTGGTGCGGAGGAGCTCTGAGTTATAGATGGGCCAGTCATCGGCTCCGAAGGGAATTCCTACCAGACATGTGGAAAGTGGGTTATCAATGCTTCCCATGGATAGGCACCTGTTATCCCATTTTAATGTCCTTGCTAAGGTTACCCAGACATTATGGCTAGGCTGTGGGCTAATCTAGCCAATGGCATATGGTATTGCCCTGGTTTAGGGCAAATTTGGGAGAAAACCTCCAAAAGGGGGCCCCTCCAGAAAGCAAACACACACAGCCCCTCCCCCCAGCCGGTTTGGGAAGGATTCCTTGGAGAGAAAAGGAAAGAACCTGCTTATTTAACAGGGAAAGTACTCCCAGCAGACAAAATGAACAATACCAGATGACAGCACTCTTTCACTGCTCTGAAAAAGATGACAAATTCAGAAAGTCTCTCTTGGGAGTGGTCGCTCTGTTATCAGTCCCTCCGGCACTGGGGCAGCTGCTGCAGCCACAAGGTGCAAACTCTTGGTGTTTCCCAGGTCCCAGTCTGGAGCAGGCTCAAGTGGTTCCAAAAAAAGGAAAGGAAAAACAGTTCAGGGAAAAATTTGGACTGCCTAGCTAAACTAACTCATGAGCAGAAGCAGAAAGGAAGAGCAAAGCAGAAGCAAGAGCAAGAGCAAAGCCAAAAGCCAAGCAAAGAGCAAAAGCTGCACTATGTACTGCCCCATCTCTGTGTCCCGCCAGCTATGGGGGAGCAGCTGGTAAGAAACCAAAACAAAACTCTCACTGTTCAGAGCCAGTCTTGAAGGCACAGAACATAATATCCAGCATAAACAGAACACACCAATGGGGATACAAGCATCATAACCTCACCCTAGGACAATGTCCCAAAGGTCCATTTGCTGTAGATGGGATGACTTGCACGTCAGTGTTTCCCAAGGTTCTTCTACTGCTGTTGCCACATCGACTCCAGCGCTCCCTGCCGTGGCTGGTTGGAGAATGTCCCGGCAGCCGCCTGGTTGTGGGGGAGCATTTGTGCCCCGGGGCGCCCCCCTTAGCGCTCGGTTCCGCGGTTCCCAGCCGTGCTCCGTCTTTCTTGTGTGTGGATTTGCATTCGCCGCTTCGGTGCCCGTGCTTGTCACATCTGCTGCAGTTTCCCTCGGAACCAGTAGCTGTTGCTGTTTGTTACTTTTCTTTACGGCTCTAACTTTGCACCTGTGGCTGCCGCACCCAAGGCAAACTCGATCGGGGCTGTTTTTCTGTGCTGCACAAGTGGTTCAGGGGCAGTTGCCATCACGTTGCTCGATAGGTGGCTGTCTCCTCTGGAGTTCCTACTCTGGAACAAGCTTCTATCATGTCTACTAAATTAGCTGTTCTGGGCAAAGTTTGCGGGATCCTTTTGCAGGTGAGATTTGCATTTTCTACTGCTAACTGCATTCCTAGCACAGCTTTAACCTCTGAGGACATTCCTGCAGCCCAATCTATTGAATTTCTGAGGCGGTCTAGGAGACTCATAAAAGTCTCCTTTGCCTCTTGTCCAATGGTGGTAAAAGATGGAGGTGGCAGTGCCATATCTGGAACTGCATGAAAAGCCTCTCCTGCAAGTTTCTGAGGCTGTTGCAAAATAGCAGTATGCAAACGTGCTTGAGCTTGTGGGTCAGCAAAAGGGCCTCTCCCCAGCATCATTTCTGGGGGTCCAAGCTCCCTATGGTCTCTTTCTAAAGGGTTTTGATTATTTTTACCATTTCAACAATTCCTGTGTGTCCCTGTGAGTGAGTAAGCAGCACAGAGCCTCTCCCTCAAAGCCTTGAGGTAGTGCCAAGGCAGAACTTGTTCATGCTCTTTTCTCCTGGTGATGTTCTAATCCCATCCAGACTCTGATAGCAAAGCTGTGCAGGTGCCAAAAGATTGACCTTGGCATCCTGGGCCACTTTCTGGGTGGGTGTTTGAATCTGCTTTTCCAGGGCCTTGGGCTGAGCAGGGTGAGGCCGAGGCCTGGGGCGCTCCAGCTGGCGCCGTGAGCCCCCGGGGCAGCGGCGAGGGGCGGCGCTGAGGGGCGGCACAGGGTGCATTTCCCCCGAGCGGGCGAGCGAGCGGCGGGGAAAGGCGCCCTGGGCACAAGGGCAGGCACAAGGGCCCCGGCTCTCTGCAGGGCGGGCAGCCCATCGCCAATCGCTGCTCCCGCAGCTGCTGCCAGGGCCGTGTCTCATCCCCGCCGCTGACCCTGCACCTGCAGCGCCGCGTCCGGCTCTGCCGGCCTCCCCGGCACGGACGGCAGGGACGGGCACACGCTGCAGCAGGGCCCAGGAGGGACACCGAGATGCTGCGAGGGCTGCAGCTCCTCTCCTGCAAGGAAAGGCTGACACAGCTCGGCTTCTTCAGCCTGGCAAAGAGACCGAGCCTTGATCCAGCTGTGGCCTTCCAGTACCTGAGGGCAACCTACAAGAAAGCTGGACAGGGACTTTGTACGAGGGCAGGCAAGGACAGGAGAAGGGAGAATGGATCCAAATGGAGAGAGAATAGGTTTAGGGAAGGGATTCAGCAAAAAGACTCTCCTGGAACAGGTTGCCCAGAGAAGGTGTGCATGTCCCATGCCTGACAGTGTTCAAGGCCAGGCTGCATGGAGCTCTAGACAAGCCGGTCTGGTGCAAGGGCTCACTAGCCACAGCAGGGCGGTTGCAGCCATGGGATTTTTCAGATCCCTTCCAAGCCAAACTGTGCCACAACTCCATGATTCTGGGATACTTCCCCTCTGCATCCTCCGGCAGAAAAAGAAACTTGGCCCCAAGCTCCACACTGCAGACCATGTCTTTTGGCAGCCTGCAACCGTGTCAACAGAGGATGAAAAGAGATGACATTACTGACACCATTTCCCTTTCCTACCTGAAAATTAAATGCTCTGCTCCCGTCTACTCGCGTAAAATTGTCTGAAGAGGCAATTCTTGCCCATGAAATGCTTTGTCTCATGCAAAGAAGAAGGAGGCCACAAGCCAACACTCTTCTTTATTGCTACATTGTTTTCTTTAGTTACTTCTCTGATAGGAATGACTTTGGAGTGTGATTTGTTTGTTTCTCTCATTGGTTCCTTGGGGCGTGCGGCGGCTCCTCCGTTGGGTTTGCGGGGGCAATGGAGGAACGGCCGCAAGCTCCGGCGGATCTGCAGCAGCAGCAGCAGCAGCAGCAGTGCTTCTCTCAATCGGTTTTCCACTCGACTTTCCACTCGCTGCTCATCCCCTTCTCGCTCTCACACTCACTCTACTCCCGTCCCATCCCGTCCACGTTCCGCATCTCCGAGGCCGGCTCACGCCAGGACCTGCAAGGCGCTCCTCGGCGGGGCTGCCCTGTGCCCGCCCCTGCCCGGCCCGCCGTGGTTCTGTCTTGGCCGGGCTCTCTCCGTACTGGCTGTGGCGCCGCTGGAAGAGCCTCTCGCTCTGGTGCTGGCGGATCAGCACGGTCTTTTGGCTCCGCCTGGCGCGGGCTCTGGCCCAAGCCCCGGCCGAGACCCTGGCCCTGAAGGAAGCCTCTGCCGCGGTTCCGCCCGCAGCCGCCCCGCTGCCGCCCGGCTCCCGCCCCGTGGCTGACAGCGTGGCCAGCAGCTTCACCGCTCCGAGCTCCGCCGCTCGCCAGCTCGGCCGCCGGCCCTGAGCCGCCGCAGCCCGGGGCGGCTGGGCAAGAAGCAGCGCGCCGGGTGAGCGGGTGCTCCGGGCAGAAGAGCGGGAGCGCGGTGCCGCCCGCACGGGCGGAGAAGCCGCCCCTAGAGCAGCTCTACCGGCAGGGCCCGCTGCTGGGCAGCGGCGGCTTCGGCAGCGTTTACTCCGGGACCCGGCTCGCCGACGGCGCCCCGGTAAGAGACGGGGCCGCTCGGAGGGGGGCGGCGGGCGGCGGGCAGTGGGCGACGAGCTCAGCCCGCCGATGGCCTTGGTTCTCAGGTGGCCATCAAGCGAGTGTGCCGGGACCGCATCTCGGAGTGGGCGCGGCTGGTGAGTGAGCGGGGCCAGCGGGAGCAGCCGGCGGGGCGTGCCGGGCGGGGCTGAGGCGAGGCCCGGCCGGGCGGCAGGCGGAACGCTGCGAGGGGAGCGAGCGTGGAGTGAGCGGGGGCCGCGCAGCGCCCCGGGCCGTGCGATGGCGAGGCGCGGCGGGGCCGGGCAGGGGGTGCCCGAGGCGCGGCGCAGCATCGGCCCCGCTGAGGGCATCGCGGTCCCCCCGCAGCACAACGGCGCCCTGGTGCCCCTGGAGCTGGCGCTGCTGTGGATGGTGTCGCGGCCTGGCTTCTGCGGCGTCGTGCGGCTCCTGGACTGGTTCGAGGTGCCCGAGGGCTTCGCGCTGGTCATGGAGCGTCCGGAGCGCTGCCAGGACCTCTGGTACTTCCTGCACGAGCGGCGCTTCCTGACGGAGCCCGTGGCGCGGGGGCTGTTCCGCCAGGTGCTGGAGGCCGTGCGGCACTGCAGCAGCCGCGGCGTCCTGCACCGCGACATCAAGGCCGAGAACGTCCTCGTCGACCTGGCCACGGGCCAGGCGAAGCTCATCGACTTTGGGTGCGGCACGATCCTCCAGGACACGTTGTACACTCAGATGTCAGGTGAGCCCAAAGCCGGGGCCCAGCCAGGCAGCGGAGGTTCTCCCCTTGGCTGGCAGAGGGGGAAGAGGGAGGGAAGGAAGGAGGGGGAATCCTTCTTCAGCCAGCTGCAGCCAAGTTGCTTTTTGGCGGGGCAGGGGCTGGCTGTTGTGGAACAGGAGCTGGCGGGGAGGGAGGGAAGGAGGGAGGGAGCAGCATGGGCCTGATGAGCCGTGCCCGTGTCCCATAGGAACGCCGGAGTACAGCCCACCGGAGTGGCTCCTCTTTGGCTGCTACCATGGCCAGCCAGCCACCATCTGGTCCTTGGGCATCCTGCTCTATGAGCTGGTCTGCGGGCACCTTCCTTTCCACAGCAACGAGGACATCGTCCAGGGCCAGCTC
>JAYDZK010000099.1:730003-742332 GCA_034509185.1 Euphonia xanthogaster
CCCTTCTTCAGAGCTTTGCCTTCAAGGGCAGCAACATCTTTTCCTGGCTGGGAACTGGAATTCCAGACCCTTGGAGTGTGTTCCATGCAGGACCATACAGACTGGGATCATGCAGAGTTGGATCATATGGACTGGGATGGCTGCACCAGAGCAATGCAAACTGAGGCAGTCCCACCCTGCCCAGGGATCCTTCCCAGTCCCTCCCAGCCCTGCACGGGGGCATAGCCAAAACCCTCCGGAGTGAACACGGAAGTCCTGGATTGATCCCGGTCCCAGTCCCGTTCCCAAGTTTTGGTCTGTCTCCATCCAGGAGTGCTCCCAGTGTCAGTCTCAGTCCCGGTCTCGTTCTCCGTCTTGGAGCACTCCTGGAGCACTCCCAGTGCTGATTCCCATCCTGCTGTTGATCTCAATCTCAACCAGCTGTGCTGGTCCTGGTCTCAGTTTGAGTCCCAGAGCGGTGCCAGTCTTGGTGCTGGTGCCACTTCTGGTTTCAGTCCCAATCTCAGTCTCGGTCTCTGAATTGTCCTGGTTCTAGTGCTGGTACCCGTGCCAGTCTTGGTCCTGGAGTGCTCCCTGTGCCAGTCTCAGTCCCAGTCCCAGAGCGCTGCCATTCTTGGTGCTGGTTCCTGTGCCAGTCTCGGTCTCAGTCCTGCAGTGCTCCGGCCAGTCTCCATCCTGGTCCCAGTCCCAGAGAAGTCCTGGTGCCAGTGCCGGTCTCAGTTCCAGTCCCGGTCCTGGTCCCAGAGCACTCCCAGTGCCAGTCCTGGTTCTGAAGCACTCCCGGTACAAAGTCCCAGTGTTGGTCTTGGTCTCAGTCTTGGTCCCAGTGCCAGTTCTGGTGCTGGTTTCAGTTTTGGTCTCGGTCCCAGTAATGGTGCCTGTCCCAGAGTGGTGCTGGTCTTCGTTCTGGTATCAGTTCTGGTCCCAGTCTTGGTCTCAGTCCCTGAGATTTTAGGCCCATTTGGGTGATTCTAGGCCAAGCTGGGCAGGTTTAGGGTGGGTTTTAGATCTCTCGGAGTGATTTCAAGCCTTTTAGTGTGGATTTTAGGTCCCTTTGGATGTTTTTAAGCCCATATGGGTGGATCTTAAGCCTGCATGGGTGATTTTAGCTCCCTTTTCTTGGTGATTTTGGTTTCATGATTCAAACAGTGTTGTCTTTCCCCACAGCTGTTCCTTCAGCTGGATTGGGAGGGCCTTTTGGCCTCTGGATCCACACTTTGGCTCCATTATTAGGACTGCTGGATCCAAATCCTTCATCTCCAACAACAGTGATCATTGGAGGTGCATCTCCTTTTGTCACAATTGTTTTTAAAACTGCAATATCAATAACTGTGCTACCCTGTCATGGAGTTGAATAATCACACCTTATTCACTATTGTTTAGTGACTTTAATTACATTAATTACTTTAACTCCTCCTTGATAATCTGCATCAACTCCTCCCATGACATCAGCGCTTTTCAAAGCCAAGCTCCAGCGAGCAGTTATCAAACCAAAGTGTCCTGGAGGAATTGGAATTCCTATGTCAGTATTGATAACTCTCATTTGCTTTTGATTTATCCTAATTAATTATAATACATGAAGGTCCAGCCCTGCAGCCTCTAGGGGGGCCCTGTCAGGGGCAATCAGACCCAGAATAATTTCTCAGGAAGTTAAAGCATCACTGTCCATGGGTGTATTTGCAAATTGGGTGCAGCCATGCACATCCAGGGGGTTTCCATTTCCCAGGGGGCCCCTTGTACCCTTGTTAAAGGTATAGAGCACATCTGTGAGATGGGTTCTCCATGGGGGCAGGTTCTCATCTCCTCCTTTTTTCAACTGTTCTTTGAACAACCCCTTTAGCCAGTCAATCAATCCTGCAGATTGTGGATAGTCTGGTGTATGAAAAACCCAGCAGTCTTAATCACTGTATTTTTCACAGTAACAGACAAAGCATTCCACATCACAGTATCAGCAAACCCCATAAAAATAGCCAATTTCATTCCTTCTTCCTTTATTTGTTGTATACAATCTCTCAAAGTTTACCACTGACATTCAGGTCCTGGCCAATGCTTTTCTGTAGGATATTTAGTGCTAGATCCTTGAGCAGCCACAGGTGGTAAATCAGAATTGTCAGCATTAATTCACGTTACTATTATTTTATATATAGATAAAGATATAGATAGAAACATAGATTTAGATAGACATAATGATAGATAAAAATCTATGTTTATAAATATATATTAAGATGTTTTATTACATATATGTATATAGTAATTATTATATTAATATTCTTTCACTTGAACAAATTAATACAAGCTCAGGATTAAAAACTTCTGCTGGCACTCCATGTTAGAGTGTTCCAACAACTGTTCCTTCTGTTGGTGCTGTTTCCAATGTGCTGGTAACAAAATTTATCCTCATCTTTACCCACTCACAAGTTGTTTTCCTTTCTCCATATGCAATTTTTGGATGCATTTTAATACATCCAGTGGTTCAGCTTCTTTAAACTGACTGCCCCATTGCTCACATGATGTTCTGACCTCAGTCCACTCCAGAGTCAGCAAACACTAGGGAAGGGCTTCCCATCTGCGAATTTCAGATGGGACTGATTCCTTAAATTTACATTTAAGGAATGTAGGTTTAAGGAAATTTACAGTGACATTTTGTTGTGACATTTTGTTGTGATCTGGCCAGACTACGCCAGTTTTGTTTCACGAGTGGGCAAGGTCAGTACCAAAGACACAAACATGATCTGATGGAATCTGTAATTTACTGTAGTTCAAAGCAGCAAAGAATCACAGCAACACACCCAATTATCACTACCAAAGATTACCTGCAGTGATTAAGATCCATCACTGTCGTGGTGAGGATGGCTGCAGCAAACCTCTTTGGTTCCCTAACTTCAGGGTGAGGGTGGCGAAAATGAGAAGGAGTGGGTTCGATGGAGTTGCCTGGAAAGAACTTTATTAAAGGGTGAAAAACAGCAAAAATGGAGCAGCTGAGCACAGTACGAGGGGCAGCATCCAGAGACTCAAAACAAAGGGGAAGCAGCAACATATACACTTGGGGGTGGAACATTCTGGAACTATAACCATATAGGGAAAACAAGTAATCAATAGGGGAGCAAAACTTGGACAACTTAACAACACCAAGGGCTTATGGAGGAACTCTCAGGCTCGCCTGAAGTTAAACAAATGATCCCAAGGGCTTGAAACTAATGCCCAGTTCTTTTGGGGTAAAATCTGGCTGACTTCGAGTCACAGCTGGGCCAATTCCCACATCTACCCCTTTCTGTTTTCTAACAAAAATGGAACTGAAGGAACTTTGCAAAACTCTATAAAAACATCCAAACAAGCATGGAACAACCAACACCACAACAACAACAACGACCAAGAAAACCAACAGACCCGTCTTGACTAAAGACATCATCCAACCCTTCAGTCTCCTGGATTAGAAGAATTTATTCAACCAGTCTTTGTTTTCCACTTGAAGCTTCTTGAACCCTCCCCTCAGCACTTGAAAGCTGTTGTGGATTGACTCGCTGTGGCTGGAGAGGTTCATGCAACACATTCCCTCAAAGTCCTCACAGCTGTGCTCATGTGCCAAAAGTAGAAAGTCTATTGCTGCCCTGTTCTGCAAGATGGTGTGTGTGATGGTATCTATGTCTGACAGCAGGCCAGCATTGGTTTGCTTACTTAGCAGGCACCCAAGATGGTCTAATTGTCCTAATGTTAGCGTTCAGGAACACTTATCACAGAATGATTCTAGGCAGGTGCTTTTATTGAAGAGCTCTGGGTGTCAGGGGTACAGACCCAAATCTGACTCCAACATGGGTTCAGGATGAACATGTTTTATACCCTTATTGTTATATAACTACATATTCATTATTAAACTTAGATTGTTCTATTGTATACATTGATTTCATCCAAGCATGGATTTTTGTAATTTCCATCAAACCCCCCCAACATAGTTTCTCATGATTCTTGTTATGATTAAACAATAATTATATCCAATAACCAAACAATCATCACATCTAACAGTCATATCATTTATCATAGTCATTAAATGATTATACAGGTGCAGTTTCGCATGATCCAGTGAAGCCTAACATTTTCCCAGGACCTACCCTAACATTTTCCCAGGGCCTACCAGGCTCGAGCTTTCTTTCCAACCCCCCTGAATATCCCATGATTTTACAAATATTTTATCCCTATACTATCAATCCCACTCCACTCCCACTCCTTTTGGGGATCCCACCCTGCTTTTCCTCCTTCTTACCAACATTTCCCATCACCTCCCCTTTCCCGTGGTCCCTGCTCACCCAACTTCCCTTGGCTCCCATCTGGGGGGCTCCCAGCACCACCAGTATGGCCCCAGCTGCCCCCACAGGCCCCATCCACAGTTCTGGGCAGGTGCTGACAACCCAAAAGCAGCTGTGATGTGCCATGGGAGGCTCCAGGATCATCCAGCCAGTGCTGCTTGATGCTATCAGAAAAAATGACTGGGAAGAGCAGGTGAGATTTTTTGGAGTTTAAAGTCAACAAATCTCATCTTCCCAAAGAATTCCTGATGTTAGTCACTGTCCTGATGGATGTTCCTGCCCCTGTGTTCATCCAGTTGCCTATGGGGAACCAGGAGGACACGGAGAGCACCAGCCAGGTGTCTTCCCAACATGGATCACTGGGAATGTGGGTCACCAGGGCTCTGCCCAAAGGGGGTCTTCTGATTGGAAATGGAGTTTGAGCAGCAGACAAAGCTCTTCCTGCAGTTGGGGCCCTCACAGGGCTTCCCTTACCAGTGGCTCTGTTGGTGTCTGGTCAGATGAGAGCTCCTGGACAAGCCCTTCCCACAGTTGGGACAGTGGAAGGGCCTCTCCCCTGTGTGTGCGCTGGTGCTTGAGGAGATCCGAACTGCTCCGAGCCTTTTTCCCACACTCGGAACACTCGTAGGGCTGTTCCCCAGTATGGGACTTGTGGTGGGAGGTCACATTGGACTGAACACTGAAGCTCTTCCCACATTCCAAGCACGTGTAGGGCCATTCCCCAGTGTGCATGCACTGGTGGGTGAGGAGCCCAGAGCTGTCCCTGAAGCTCTTCCCATATTCAGCACAGTTGTAGGGCCGCTCCCTCCCTCCACTGTGGATCTTCTGGTGACAGAGCAGGTGGGAATTGGTGAAGGTCTTCTCACATTCCAAACACTTATAGAGCCATTTCCCCGTGTGCACCCGCTGGTGGTAGGGGAGGTGGGAGCCATGCCTGTACCTCTTCCCACATTCCTCACACTCATAGGGCCATTCCCCTGTGTGCACTCGAAGGTGGGCAAGGAGGTAGGATCTCCACCTGAAGCTCTTCCCACATTCCAAGCACTTGTGGAGCTTCTCCCCATCCTGAAACTGCTCATGGATCCCCAGCTCTGAGCTCCGGCCGCCTCCCCAGCCCAGGATGGGTCTTGCCCTCTCAGATCCCTGTGATCTGCGTTTGCAGCCCCTCCTTGTGCGGGACCTCTGGGGCTTTTCCTCCCCATTGGATTCCTGCACTGTGGAGCTGCTCAAAACGGCCTCTTCCACAAGGTTCTGCCCCAGGGATTTGTCCTCCCTGGTCTCCATCCTCAGCTCCTTGTCTGGGGGAGGAAGGACAAGGAGACGATGGGATTTGCCTCAGAGAACTCCAAGATCTCCCCAGTGCATCTCTGGCAGGAGGCATCAGCAGCAGGGTTGTCCTGCAGCTGGGGGCCGTGCTGGGCTGGGAGATGGAGTGGGAGAGAGAGGAAAGGGGCAGTGACTTCCTCCTCACCTGCCTGGGGCTCCAAAGGCATCTTCCTCTTCCTCACAGCCTCCTCCTCCTCCATCGGACCAAGGTTTGGGAATGGGAAATCCTGGTTTGGGGGAAAACAAGCTGTGAGAGCTGGGGATTCCTCCTGCCCAAGCTCATCTCTCGAAGTCACCGGACATTTTGTGTCCATAAAAACCTTCAGACCACAAAGATTTGTCTGAAAGACCTTTCACAGATACCAAGATTGAGCCCCTCAAGACTTGAATGGCTCATGATCATCCCAAAAAATCCTTTCCAGGATTCCACCCTCTCTGGTCTCTCTATTTTGGACTTCTGGGGATCCTGCATGTATTGAGGGGTCTCCTCTCCGAGCTCCCCACCCTCTCCAGGCTGTCAGGGGAATCCCCAGGGTCCCCCCTCTCTGCTCTTCTGACCTCAGGCTTCTGGGGCTCCCCCTTCTCTTTGCTGCTGGGGGTTCCCCGCAGCCCCTGGGGGTTCCCTGGCTCCCCCTCTCCGGGCTCCCACTTAGCGATGCCGGGGCCCTTGGGGTCCCAGGGCCCCCCAGCCTGACTCTGCTCCAGGCTGTTGGGAGCTCCAGGGCTTCCCCCTCGCCTGGGTGTTCCCCTCTCCGGGCTGAATCCTGGGGGTCTCCTCTCTCTGGGCTGCACACTTCGGTGTCCCAGAGCTCTCCCCTCTCCTGCCCTCCCCCGTGATAAAACAACCTCCCGGGACATCCCCAAAATCTCCACAATGGGCATTTGCGGCTTAGCTTTGGAGTCCTTCGAGCTCCAAAACTCCCCTGGCCACCCTAAAAATATCCTCCCACACAGCCCCCGGGATATTTGGGCGAGCTCCCCCTCCGCGGTCACCTGAGATATGGGGGGGGAAATGTCCCAAGGGCGGGAGGGCTGCGGACACAGCGAGGGCTGGACCGCGTGGTCCCTCCGATTCCACTTCCTGCTCCTCCTCTTCTTCCTCTGTCCCAGCTCTTCCTCCCACTCCTCCTCCTCTTCCTGTTCCTCCTCCACGCCTCCTCCTGCTCCTTCTCTTATTCCCTCCAGCCCTTGTCCTGCTGCTTCTCCATCACCGCTCCATTATCCCATTCCCATTCCCGTTCCCGCAGCCCTCGCAGCCCGCGGCAGGAGCGGGGATGGAGCCGGGACAGGTCGGGATGGGCAGCGCGGGGCTCTCGGCTGCTCCCAGCCGCTGCGGGCGGGGGGAACCCGGCCCGGGCCAAAGGAGAGGCAAACTGGGAAAACTGGGGGCTGCACATCCAAACTGGGCCTTGCTGGGGACCCTGCCTGGGCACTGCCAGCCCTTGGGGCTCCTCTCGGCACATGCGGGAAGGGGGAACGCACACAGGGCTGGGGGATCCCAGCAGTGGCAGCACTGCCACTGCCAGGGACTGGGCTGGACTGGGATCATACTGGGATCATACTGGGAGTGAGAAGGAGTCTACCAGGGGCAATGAAGACCATGTTAAGGGCAAACAGGATATACTGGGAGTGACTAGGATTATGGTGAGGGTCACTGGGAGCAGCTGTGAGCAACTGGGATCATTTCAGGAGCAACTGGGAGCAACTGGAAGTGACTGGCTGCATGCTGGAGGTGACTGGAAACAACTGGGCTTATACTGGGATGAACTGGGATCATGCTGGAGCTGACTGAGATCATTCTGGCACCGAGTGCCACTACACTGAGGCTGACTGGGAGTGCTTGGGAGCAAATGGGATCACACTGGAAGGAACTGGGAGTGACTGGGAACATGATGGAGGGAACTGGGCTACACTGGTTCATACTGGGACTGACTGGAATGAAAGGGAGCGTGAAAGAGAGCAACTGGAACCATGTGGAGCACAACTGGTTCATACTGGCAGGGACTGGGAGCACACTGGGCTCATCTTTGGATCACACTGGGAGGGACTAGACTCATACTGGGAGTATCTGAGAGCGACTGGGAACACACCCTGCACATCATCCCCCATACTGGGCATGACTGGGAGCAACTGGGGGCACCCTGGGAGCAAATGGCCTCATACTGGGACTGACTGGGTTGATCTAGGAAGCAACTGGAAGCATGCTGGAGGGAGCTCGGACCATACTGGGAGAGATTGGAAGAAACTGGGATTATACTGGGACCACACTGGGAGGGCTGGTATGTGACTGGGATCAAACTGGAGCTTACTGGGATCATACTGGGGTTAAAAAGGAGCGACTGGGATCACATTTTGGGCTACTGGGGGCAACTGAGAGAAACTGGAATCATGCTGCAAGCAAACTGGAGGGACTGGGAAGGACTGGATGCATGCTGGAGGCAACTGGGATATACTGGGCATGACTGAGGGATCATGCTGGGATGACAGGAACTATACAGGGAACAATGGGGACCATGCTGGGGGCCACTGGGTGTGAGTGGGACCATGCTAGGAGGGACTGGGATCATATGGGGAGTGACTGGGACTATAGCAGGGACAACTGGGTTCAACTGGGACCATACGGGGAGTGTCTGTAACCACAGTGGAGTGTTGGAACGACACAGGGAAAAGCTGGGCCCATGCTGATTTAGACTGGGATCACACTGAGGGTGACTGGAATCATGCTGGGATTGACTGGGATTGGCTGTGAGCAACTGGATTGTGCTGAAAGCAGCTGGGAGAAAGTGGGAGTGACTGGGAACAAGCTAGAAGCAACTGGGATAAACTAGGAGAGACATGGAGTCACTGGGATCACACTGGAGGCTACTGGGTTGATGCTGGCATTGCCAGGGAGCAACTGGGATCACACTGGGGGCACTGGCATCAGACTGGGAGTGACTGGGCTCATACTGGGAGTGCCTACAATCACACTGGGATCAGAGTGGGTGTGATTGGACCCTGACTGGGCATTAATGGGAGCTACTGGGCCCATGCTGGGCACCAACTGGCGACATAATTAGAGGAACCACCCTGAGGTAACTGGGAGTGCCTGGCAATGACTGCAAGAATGTTCAGGGCAATTGGGATATACTGGGAGTGTCTGAGACCATATGGGTGGGGACTGGGACCAAACTGGGAACAACTGGGAATGTGCTGGGGGAACTGGGAACATGCTGGGGGCAAGTGGGACTGACTGGGGACCCGCTGGGAGAGACTGGGATAATACTGGGAGTGCCTAGGACTATGCTAGGGGAGAAGTGGGAGAACTGGGAAGACACTGGATGAAAGTGGCAGGAACTGGAAACAACTGGGACAGTGCTGGGGGAAAATTGCATCATCATAGGGAATGACTGGGAGGGACTGGGCTCATAATAGGAGCGCCTTGGATCCTGCAGGGAGTGAGGGGAAATGACGAGGCTCCTAGTGGGAGCAACTGGGGTCATGCTGGGAGTGCTGAGGAAACTGGAAGCACACGGCGGGGACCAACTGGGCTCACACTGGGAGCAGCCACTGCAGACCCCAGGACCCCCCAAAAACACCTCCCAGGGACCCCCAATGTCCCCCCAAGGGCCATCTGCGGCTCGGCTTTGGAGCCCTGCCAGCTCCAAACATCCCCCCCAAAAAACCCCAAACCCAGGCACCCCCGGCAGATTTGGGCCGAGCTCCCCCTCCCCGGGCACCTGCGGGATGGGGGGCGATGCTCCCGGGGCTGCGGCCACTCCAGGGCTCCCTCTCCCCTGCTCCAGCTGCTTCCTGCTGCTGCTCGGCCTCTTCCTCCCTCCCTCCTCCTCCTGCCCCGTTCCCGAAGGCCGAACCATGAGGGGAAAGGGGGCAAGGAAAGGGCAGGAACCGTGAGGGGAACGGGGACGAGGAAAGGGCAGGAACTGTGAGCGGAAAGGGGCGGGCTCAGGCCAAGGGCAGGAACTGTAAGAGGACACTCTGGCAGGTGGCACTCTGCAAACAGAACTGCAACAGACTGAACATGAATGGGAAAGAAATCAGTAACTCTGAGAGTTTTATTTGCTATCAAATACATCCCACACACCCAGCCCAACACAATCCCCATCCCACTGCTCCATCCCACTTCTCCCAATCTCCTCCCAACCCCATCTCAGCCTGGTGGCTGTGGAATCAAGTGAATTTGTCACAAGGTAGAGTTTTTTCAAGGTGAAAAAAAAGCCCCTTTGATGTGGGACTGAGGCTTTTTGGGGTAAGACTGAGCTGTTTTCAGTAGGATTTGAGTGGTTTTGAGGTGACAGATCCATCCCTCTTGGCTTTTGGATTGCAGAGAGATGGAGAAGAGAAAAAAAATAAGGCCAAACCAAAAGGAGAAGCAGCCAGGTGTGTTCCCAACATGGATCACAGGGAAAGTGGGTCACAAGGGCTGTGCCCAACACGGCTCCTCCAGTGGGGGATGGAGCTGGAGCAGCACACGAAGCTCTTCCCACACTCGGGGCACTCGCAGGGCTTCCCTTACCGGTGCCTCCGTTGGTGTTTGTTCAAGTCAGAGCTGCTGGAGAATCTCTTCCCACATTGGGGACACTCGTAGGGCCTCTCCCCGGTGTGGATCTTCTGGTGCCTGATCAGGCTGGAGCTCTGGCTGAAGCTCTTCCCACATTCCCCACACTTGTAGGGCTGTTCCCTTGTGTGGGTTTTCTGGTGGCTGCTCAGGGTGGAGCTGTTGTTGAAGCTCTTCCCACACTTGGGACACTTGTAGGGCTTCTCCCCGGTGTGGATGATCCGGTGGGCGACGAGATGGCCCTTCAGCCTGAAGCCCTTCCCACAGTCGGGGCATTGGAAGGGCTTCTCCTCTGTGTGAATCCGATAGTGCTGGAGGAGATTGGACCTGGTCGTAAACCCCTTCCCACACTTGGAACACTCGTAGGGCCTCTCCCCGGTGTGGGTCCTCTGGTGCCTGATCAGGGTGCAATGGTGGCTGAAGCTCTTCCCACACTGCCCACACTCGTAGGGTCTCTCACCAGTGTGGGTCCTCTGGTGCTTGATCAAGTCAGAGCTCCAGCTGAAGCTCTTCCCACATTCCCCACACTCGTACGGCCTCTCCCCAGTGTGGATCCCCTTGTGGCTGATCAGGCTGGAGCTCTGGCTGAAGCTCTTCCCACATTCCCTACACTCATAGGGTTTCTCTCCAGTGTGGATGCGCCGGTGGGTGATGAGGTTGGAGTTCTGCCTGAATCCCTTCCCGCAGTCAGGGCAGCGGAAGGGCCTCTCCTCTGTGTGAATCCTCTGGTGCAAGAGGAGACTGGAGGTGGTCTTAAACCTCTTCCCACACTCCCCACACTCATGAGGCCGTTCCCCACTGTGGCGCCTCTGGTGCCGGATCAGGTTGGTGCTCTGGCTGAAGCTCTTCCCACACTGCCCACACTCATAGGGCCGTTCCCCAGTGTGGATGCGCTGGTGCAGGATCAGGCTCACTCTGTGTCTGAAGCTCTTCCCACATTCCCCACACTCATAGGGCTTCTCCCCAGTGTGGATCCTCTGGTGTCTGATCAGATGGGTGCTTGACCTGAAGCTCTGTCCACACTCCCCACAGTCGTATGGCCTCTCTCCAGTGTGGATCATCTGGTGACTGATCAGGTGGGTGCTCGACCTGAAGCTCTTCCCACACTCCCCACACTCGTAGGGTCGTTCCCCAGTGTGGGTCCTCTGGTGGCTGATCAGACTGGAACTGAAGCTGAAGCTCTTCCCACACTCCCCACACTTGTAGGGCCGTTCCCCAGTGTGGGTCCTCTGGTGCTCGATGAGCTTGGAGTTCCACCTGAAGCTCTTCCCACACCTCACGCATGTGTGGGGCTTCTCCCTCTCATGAATGTGCTCATGGAGCACCAGCTCCGAGCTCTGGCTCGATCTCCAGCCGCCTTCCTGGCCCAGGCTGGGTCTTTCCCCATCAGATCCCCGTGATCTGCGTTTGCAGCCCCTCCTCTTGCGGGATCTCTGGGGCTTTTCCTCCACATTGGGTTCCTGCGCCGTGGAGCTGCTCAAAACGGCCTCTGCCACCAGGTTCTGCTGCAGGGATTTGTCCTCCCTGCTCTCCATCCTCAGCTCCTGCTCTGGGGGAGGAAGGACAAGGAGAGGATGGGATGTGCCTCCGTGCCACAGGCAAGGGGAAGGAGATCCCCCAGGGCTGTCCTGCAGCCAGAGGCCGTGCTGGGCTGGGAGATGGAGCAGGACAGAGGGGGAAAAGGGGCACTGACTTCCTCCTCACCTGCCTCAGTGTCCCAGGGCATCTTCCTCTTCCTCACAGCCTCCCAGATATTGGCAATGGGAAATCCTGGTTTGGGGAAAACAAGGGATGAGCACGGTGAGTTTGAAGGTCCCTCTGCCCGAGTCCATCTCTACAAGTCATCGGCCATCTGGGCTCCAGAAAAACCTCCCAAACACCAAGATTCAGCCCTGGAAAAGCCTCCCAGGAGTTCCCTGGCCCTGGTCCCTCCCCTTTGGTGTTCAGGTGTTCCCCCTGTCCCAGCTGCTGGGGGTCACGCTTGGATTGGGGGTCCCCCTTCTCCTTGGTCCCCGCCCTCCCCAGGCTGCTGGCAGTCCCAGCAATCCCAAAAGCTCCCCCCTCTTTGCTCTCCCCATTTCGGGATGCCGGGGCTGTTTGGGCTCCCGGGGTCCCTTCTCCCCTCATTCTCTGCTCTGGGCTGC
>JAYDZK010000099.1:792155-807745 GCA_034509185.1 Euphonia xanthogaster
GATTGGGAGGATTGGGGGTTTTGGGGACACTCAGGGACATCAGGGACATCAAAGCCATTGGGGGCATTGGGGATTTTGGGGTTTATCCCGGGGTGCTTGAGAGTTTTTGGGGTTTCTCACTGGGTTTTGGGGGTTTTTTGGGGGGGTTTTGGGTGGGATTTGGGCTCCTGACCCCATTTTCCCCCAGCCCCCATGTCCTGGTTATTTCCTGTCCCCAGGAGCAGGCTGTGTGGAGTTTGGGGCTTCTCACGGGGGTTTTGGGGTTCCTCTCTGGGTTATTTGGGGTTCTTTTGGGCTCTTTGGGATTCCTCTCTGGGTTATTTGGGGTTCTTTTGGGCTCTTTGGGGTTCCTCTCTGGGTTTTTGGGGTCCTGACCCGTTTCCCCCAGCCCCATGTCCCGGTGATCTCGTGTCCCCAGGGCTGGGCTGGGTGGGTTATTTGGGGGTTTTTGACTGGGTTTTTAGGGTTCCTGATGGGGTTTTTGGGGTTTTTCCCCCAGCCCCATGTCCTGGTGATCTCGTGTCCCTTGACTGGGCTGTGGGGGTTATTTGGGGTTTCTGACTGGGCTTTTGGGGTTCCTGGTGGGATATTTGAGGTTTCTGATGGGGTATTTGGGGTTTCTCTCTGGGTTAGGTGGGGTTCCTCACTGTGGTTTTGGGGTTTTTTCCCCAGCCCCGTGTGCTGGTGATCTCGTGTCCCCAGGACCGCTGGCTCTGGCCTCCAGCCGTGGCCGCGCGGCTCCCGCTGCTCTCGGCCGAGCTGCTGCTCTCAGGGGTCCTGCAGCAGCGCCTGGAGCTGGCCCCGTTCCTGCTGAGCCCCTGGCAGCCCCCCAAAAACACCCCCGAGTCCCCCCAAAATACCCCAAATCCCACTGAAAATACCTCAGATTCCACCCAGAATAGCCCAGAGCCCACCCAAAACCAAACACATCCCACCCAAAAACCCCCAAATCCCGCCCAGAAACGGAAAAATGCCCCCCCAAAAACCCCAGATCCCACCCCAAAAACCCCAAATCCTCCCCCAAAAACCCCAAATCCCCGCCAAAACCAGAAAAATCCTACCCAGAAACCCCCAAATCCTGCCCAAAGTACTCCAAATCCACCTAAGAAAAACCCAAATCCCCCCCAGAAACGCCCAAATCCCACCCGAAATACCACAGCCCAAACCCAGTCCAGGGCCCATTTTGGGGGCTCCACCCCTCCCCCGAGCCCCCCCAGGACCCGGAGTGGGCGGAGACCCCCCCAAAATCCCCCCCCAAAATCCCCAAGTTCAGGGACCGACGAAAAAACCCCAAATCCACCCAAAAGACCCCCAAATCCACCCAAAAAAACCCCAAAACAGCCCCGGCGTCGCTCAGAGGGTCCTGACCCCGATTTTGGGGTCCCAGACCCCCCACAGGAACCCCTCAGGACCCGGAGCCGTCAGGGACCTCCCCAAAATCCCCCTCGGGACCCCCCAAATTCAGGGACATCCAAAAAACCCTCAAATCCAACCCCAAAATCCCCAAACCCACCCCGAAAAACCCCAAAGCAGCCCCGGCGTCCCCCTGCGGATCCCAACCCCAATTTTGGGGTCCCAAATCCCTCCCTGGACCCCGCCCTGGAGCCCCCCCGGACCCGGAGCGGGCGCAGACCCCCCCCAAATGCAGGGAACCCCCCAAAAAACCCAAACCAGCCCCCAAAAGCCCAAAATCCCCCCCCAAAACGGCCCAGGGGTCCCCCCGAGGGTCCCACCCCCAATTTTGGGGTCCCCGAGCCCCCCCCGAGCCCTCCCCGGACCCGGAGCCGCCGGGGGGCCCCAATAAAGTGAATTTGGGCAGCGGAATTTGGGGTTTTGGGGTCAAAAATCCCAAATTTGGGTGGGGGGAGGAGCGGGGGGGGAGGGGTTGGAAACACCCCTGGGGTGGCCGTGGGAGGGTTGGGGACACTATGGGGACACTTTTGGGGACATCAAGGAACCCTTGGGGACACCGGGGATCCCCTTAGGGACCCTCTGGGGACATCAGGGACCACCCCCCCGGGATGGCCATGCTGGGTTGGGGAGATCAGAGAGCCCTTGGGGACACGAGGGACTGTCTTGGGGACACTTTGGGAACACCGAGGACCCTTTTGGGGACCCTTCGGGATGATCATGGTGGCCTTGGGGACATCAGGGACCCCCTTGGAGATGCTTTAGCGACACCAAGGTCCTTCTGGGGATATCGGGGCCCCTCTTGGGGACCCCAAGGAGGACCCTTTTGGGGACCCCTTGGGGACATTGGGGACCTCCGGGATGGTTGTGGTGGCCTTGGGGACATCGGGAATCCTTTTGGGGACACCAGGGACCCTCCTGGCACATTGGGGACCCCCCTGGGTTGGTTATGTGGGGGTGGGGGGCATCAAAGGTCCCTTTGGGGACCCTTTTGCCTTTAGCCCCGCCCCCTCAATCCTTACTCAATCAGCGTTCACGTGCCGGAGCACACCAGCCAATGGCAGCGCAGAATGGGCGGGACTTCTGTTACCATGGCAACGCACAAACGGGTCACCATGGTAACGGGTGAAGACGCTTCCGGGTGCCTGTTCCCGTCCTCTGCCGCCCGCAGCCAATCGGCGCTCGCGGAGCGAAACAGCCAATGGGGATGCAGAAGAGGCGGGAGCAGCGTTGCCATGGCATCGGGGCGGACGGGCCTGGGGCGGGAAACCCGAGAAAAGGTAAAAGAAAGGAATAAAACCCGAGATTGGTGTGGGTGGGAGAGACTGGGGGGCCTTGGGGAGAGCAGGGGCCCCTTGGGGACAGGAGGGACCCTTTGGGGACAGCGGGACCCCTCCGGGATGAGCGTGGGGTCTTTGGCGACCCTGCCTGACGCTGCCAGGACCAAATGGCCCCTCAGGATCCTGATTTACCCTGCCAGGACCCATTGCCCCTCAGGACTCTGACTGACCCTGCCAGGACCCAATGGCCCCTCAGGATCCTGATTTACTCTGCCAGGACCCCGTCCCCCTCAGGACCCCAATTTACCCTTTCAGACCCTCATTTACCCTTCCATGAGACTCCCGGACCGCATTAACCCCGCCCTAAGGCTGCACATCGCCTTTCAGGACCTCATTTACCCCTCCTAAGGCCCCCCCATTTCCCCTTCCAGGACCCGATCCCTCCTAGTCCCGCCCACCCCTCCCGGATGCGCCCTCCCATTGGTCGGAGGGGGAGGCGGGATCGGGGAGCTGCCGCCTCTGATTGGCTGAGTCAGGAGAGCGGGAAAGCGGCGGCGGGGGCGCCTTCCCGGCGTGCACCGCGCGGGGGAACTGGGAGAGACTGGGAGGGGAACTGGAAGGTACTGGGGGGAACTGGGAGGGACTGGGAACGTGGGGAGGGGGAGCTGGGAGCAACAGCGGGGAACCGGGAGGGACTGGGAGGTTACTGGGACTGGGGACAGGCTATACTGGGTCCATACTGGTCTATACTGGGAACTGTCCCCCACAGGTCGCCGATGGCCGAGACCCGCCCGGGCTCTCCCAGTGCTCCCAGTACCTCCCAGTGCTCCCAGTTCCCCCCTCCCAGTGCTCCCAGGGCCTCCCAGTGCTCCCAGTTCCTCCCTCCCAGTGCTCCCAGGGCCCCCCAGTGCTCCCAGTTGCCCCCTCCCGCTCTGGAGGGGCTCATCCCCCCCTCCCACTTTGTGCTGCGCCCCAGGTGAGGCTCCCAGTGCTCCCAGTAACCCACAGTGACCTCTCAGTAGCTCCCAGTAACCTCCCAGTGCTCTGAGTAACCTCCCAGTAACCCCCAGTGACCTCGCAGTAACGCCCCAGTTCCCCCTCCCAGTGCTCCCAGTAACCTCAGTCCCCCTCTCAGGTTCCTGGGGGCGGAGCTTGAGGCAGAAAGGGGGCGTGTCCACGAATTGGAGGTGGAGCTGAAAGCACTGAAGAGGCGGTGCCAGCACCTGGAGGTGGAGTTTGAGGCTGAAAGGAGGCGGAGCCAACAGCTGGAGGCAGAGCTTGAAGCAGAAAAGGGGCGGAGACAATGCCTGGAGGCAGAACTTAACACAGAAAGGGGGCGGAGACAATCACTGGGGGTGGAGCTCGATGCCCTGAGGGGGCGTGGCCAGCGATTGGAGGCGGAGCTGGATGCAGAAAAGGGGCGGAGCCAAATCCTGGAGATGGAGCTGGAGACCCTGAGGGGGCGGGGCCTTGGCCCAGAGGGGGCGGAGCCAAGCCCAGAGCAGGTGAGTCATCAGTGCTCCCAGTGATTCCCAGTTACTCCCAGTACCTCCCAGTGCTCCCAGTGATTCCCAGTGCTCCCAGTAACTCCCAGTGCTCCCAGTTACCCCCAGTACCTCCCAGTAACTCCCAGTAACTCCAAGTGACTCCCAGTGCTCCCAGTAACTCCCAGTGCTCCCAGTAACTCCCAGTAACTCCCAGTGCTCTGACTAATGCCCAGTAACTCCCAGTCTCACCTGTCCCAGGTGTTCTGGGTTTGTCTTGGGGCCGGAACCACCCCGGGAGGGACCGGGGACACCTGGGAAGATCTGGGGACATTTGGGGGCGGTTGGGGACACACCTGGGGAAACTTGGGACACACCTGGGCCACATCGGGATACTGGGGACACCTGGAGGCTCCTGGGGGGACACCTGGCTGCGTCTGGTGCACCTGAGCACACCTGGGGGGGACACTGGGGACATACCTGGGGGGACATTGGGAACACCCCTGGGGATGTTGGGGACACACCCTGGGGTGCCCCAGGTGTGTTTGGAGTCTCTCAGGTGAGTTTTGGGATTTCTCTGGTGGATTTGGGGTCTCTGAGGTGTTTTGGAGTGCCCCAGGTGAGTTTTTGGGGTCTCTCAGGAGTGTTTGGGGTCTCTCAGGTGTGTTTGGGGTACCCAGGTGAGTGTGGGGTTCCACAGCTGAGATTTTGGGGTCTCAGGTGAGTTTTTGGGGTCTCAGGTGAGCTCTCCCCAGCTGAGTTTTTGGGGTCTCAGGTGAGCGCTCCCTCCCCAGCTGAGTTTTTGGGGGTCTCAGGTGAATTTTTGGGGTCTCAGGTGAGCTCTCTCTCCCCAGCTGTGTTTTTGGGGTCTCAGGTGAGCTCTCCCTCCCCAGGTGAGTTTTTGGGGTCTCAGGTGAATTTTTGGGGTCTCAGGTGAGCTCTCCCTCCCCAGCTGAGTTTTTCGGGTCTCAGGTGAGCTCTCCCTCCCCAGGTGAGTTTTTGGGGTCTCAGGTGAGTTTTTGGGGTCTCAGGTGAGCTCTCTCTCCCCAGGTGCTGCTGGGCCGCTGGCGCCAGAAGGTTTTCCAGCTGCTGCTGCAGGTGAGGCTGCAGCAGGGCCAGGAGCTGCGGCTGCAGGGACAGGTGAGGGGACAGGGGAGGGGGCATGGGACAGCTGAGGGGACATGGGACAGGGGAGGGGACACAGGACAGGTGAGGAGACAGGGGACAGGGGAGGGGACACAGGGAACACACCTGGGACAGGTGAGGGGACAGCTGAGGGGACATGGGACAGGGGAGGAGACACACCTGGAACAGGTGAGGGGACACACCTGGGACAGGTGAGGGGACACAAGGGACACCCCACACCTGGGGCACGTGAGACCCTGGACAGGTGAGACCCCACAGGTGGGACCAACCTCACACCTGGGGGGGCCCTTTGGGGTCACCTCTGTCCCTTTAGAGTTACATGGACACACCTGGGCACACCTGTGTCCCTTGGGGAGGGTCTGGCGGTCACCTGGGCAGGTCACCTGTGTCCCTTAGGGATGTCACCTGTGTCCCACCTGTGTCCCACCTGTCCCAGGTGCGCTCCCTGGGTGCTGCAGTTGCTGCCGGGTCCCGCCAGGTGTCGCTGTTGGAGCTGCGGCTGCGCCAGGGGGAGCAGGAGAGACAGGTGAGGGACACCTGGGGACACACCTGGGGACACTGGGGACACACCTGGGGACACACCTGGGACAGGGGAGGGACACCTGGGGACACACCTGGGACAGGGGAGGGACACCTGGGGACACACCTGGGGACACACCTGGGACAGGTGAGGGACACCTGGCGATACACCTGGGGACATTGGAGACACACCTGGGACAGGTGAGGGACACCTGGGGACACTGGGGACATTGGGGACACACCTGGGACAGGGGAGGGATACCTGGGGACATTGGGGACACACCTGGGATAGGTGAGGGACACCTGGGGAAACTGGGGACACCCTGGGACACATCTGGGGCAGGTGAGGGGACACCTTGGGGACAGCTGGGGACAATCTGGGCCTGTTCCGTGTCCAGGCCCTGTCCCAGGAGCGGCTCCGGGCGGAGGCGGCCGAGGAGGAACTGGGGAAACTGGGCCAGGCCCTGAGCCGGTACTGGGGGAACTGGGAGGTGCTGGGCGGGACTGGGCTGTCCCCATCGCTGTCCCCAGGCTGTTGGGGACACTGGGATGAACTGGTTTGTACTGGGATGAACTGGGATGTCCCCGCTGCTGTCCCTGCTGCTGTCCCCCAGGTGTCCCCCAGGCTACTGAGGAACACTGGGGGTTACTGGGATGAACTGGGGTGAACTGGGATGTCCCCACTGCTATCCCCAGGCTACTGGGGACCGTGGGGCTACTGGTTTGTACTGGTTTGAACTGGTTTGTACTGGGCTGTCCCCGTTGCTGTCCCCAGGCTGTTGGGGACACTGGGCGTGGCCCTGGCCGATGTCACTGTGGCTGTCGGGGCCCTGGGGACCCTCAGTGAGCGCCTGGGACGGGCCCAGCACCGACTGCAGGGTCAGTGACACTGGGGACACCTGGGGACACTGCAGGGACACTTGGGGACACCTGGGGACATTGCAGGGACAATGCAGGGACACTGCAGGGACACTGCAGGGATACTTTGGAGGTTTTGTGAGAGGACTAGGGGACATGTTGGGGACACTTGGGCACACCTTGGGGACACTTTGTCAGGATTGGGGACACTCTGGGCACAGTTTGGGGACAGTCGGGAGGATTGAGGACACCTTGGGGACAGTTTGGAGTCATTGGGGGAGGATTGGGGACAATTTGGAGGATTTTGGGGACACCCTGGGGACATTGGGGGTGGTGAGGACACTTCAGGGACACTTTGGGGACAAATTGGAGGTGTTGGGGGACGACTGGGGATGCCTGGGAACACCTGAGGGGGGTGGGAGACATTTTGGGGACACATGGGGACAGTTTGGGGACATCGGGGGGACACTGGGGACACTTTGGGCCTGTTGGGGACAACTTGGGCCATTGGGAATGGTTTGGGGGGTTGGGGACACTTTGGGGGGAGTAGGGATGCTCCTGGAACACCCTGGGGACACTTTGGGGACATTTGGGACACCTTAGGAAGGATTGGTGACACCCTGGGGACGTTTGGGACACTGGGGACATTGGGGACACTGTGAGGACACTGGGGACACTGTGGTGGCTGTGCCCCCTATCCCTGTCCCAGTGTCCCCTCTGTCCCCAGTGCTGGTGGCCTCGGGGCGGCTCCGGTGGCAGCGGGAGCCAGAAGGGACAGCAGGGGACAGCGAGTAAGTGACACTGGGGACACTGGGGGTGGCACTGGGGACAGTGGGGACATCAGGGTGACACTGGGGACATTGGAGGGGCCCTGGGATCAGCAGCACAACAATGGGGACACTGGGGACATGGCAGGGTGACCCTGGGGACATTGTGGGGTTACCCTGGGGACACTGGGCACATTGGGGACAGTGGGTGAGTGACACCGGGGACATTGGGGGTGGCCCTGGGGACAGTAGGCACAGCAGGTGAGTGACACTGGGGGTGGCACTGGGGACAGTGGGGACATTGAGATGGCCCTGGGGACACTGGGGGGTGACCCTGGGGACACTGGGGTGCTGGCATTGGCAACACTGGGGACATTGGGGACAGTGGGTGAGTGACACTGGGGACATCAGGGGTGGCCCTGGGGACAGTGGGGAGAGTGGTGAGTGACACCAGGGTGGCTCTGGGAACATTGGGTGGCACAGGTGACATCAGGGGATGGCCATGGGGACAGCGCTGACCCTGGTGGTGACACAGTGGCTTTGTCCCCTCTCTGTCCCCTCTGTGTCCCCAGCATGGTGGTCCCAGAGGTGACATTGGAGCAGGTGAGGGGGTGGCAACAAGGGACCACCAGGGGTGGCTCTGTCCCCAGGCTGTCACCCCCATGTCCCCCCCAGGCCAGCAAGGGTGGGGACAGGACCCGGCCACGCCCAGGCACAGGTGGGTGTGTCCCCAATGTGTCCCCAAATGTGTCCCTAAATGTGTTCCCAATGTCCCCAAATGTCTCCCTAAATGTGTTCCCAATGTCCCCAGTGTCCCCTCGGTGTCGCCAAATGTCCCCAAATGTCCCCCAGTGTGTTCCCAAATGTGTCCCTAAGTGTCCCCAAATGTCCCTCAGGGTGTCCCCAGGTGTGTCCCCAGTGTCCCTAAATATCCCTTCAATGTGTCCCCAATGTCCCCAGATGTCCCTAAAAACATCCCTGAATGTCCTCAAATGTCCTTCGCAATGTCCTCTCAGTGCTCCCAAATGTGTCCCCAGATGTCCCCTCACTGTCCCCAAGCTGTCCCCACTGTCCTGTCAGTGTCCCCAAATGTCCCTCAATGTCCCCAAGGTGTCCCCGAGTGTCCCCAAATGTCTTTCAACATCCCCAATGTCTTCAGTGTCCCCTCAGTGTGTCCCCAGACGTGTCCCCAATGTGTCCCCTCAGTGTCCCTGGCCCCGTTGGTGATGCAGCTCCAGGCCCTCGGTGCCGCCATCCTTGGGGACATTGGGGACCCCGCAGTGCCAGCGCCCCCGTGGGGACACCGGTGACATCGGAGACACAGGTGCCATGATCAGGAAGCGGTGGCACTGCAGGGACAGAGGTGATGTCACTGTGGAGGTGGTTACGTCACTATGGTGATATTGATGATGTCACTATGATGGTGATGACATCATGGCTCTGCCCCAGCCCTGGCTCAGCGTCACTTTGTCCCCCAGTCCCCAATGTCCCCAAAGCCACCACGACCATCCCAGAGGGTCCCCAAAGAGTCCCCAATGTCTCCAATGAGGTTCTTTGGTGTCCCCAACCCCCCCAATGCCCTCCAGGTGTCCCTACATGTCCCAGGAATGTCCCCAGTTCCTCCAAGGTGTCCCCGAGGTGTCCGCAACCCCTCCCAGTGTCCCCAAGAGCCCCCAAAGTGTCCCCAAGGTGTCCCAAACCCGCCCAAGTGTCTCCAAAGTGTCCCAAAGGTGGCCCCAGTACCACGCACAGCACCCGGTACAGCTGGGGACAGACATGGGACAACGGGGACATCACTGGGGACAGCCCAGTCCCTCCCAGTCCCTCCCAGTTCGGGGTCCCGAGGAGCCTTTGGGTCCTGGCAGGGTCAGTCAGGGTCCCCGAAGGCCCCACGCCCATCCCGGAGGGGTCCTGCTGTCCCCAAGAGGTCCCAGTGTCCCCAGGGGGTCCCTTCTGTCCCCAAGGGGTCCCAGTTTCCCCCAGGGGTCCCCACTGTCCCCAAGGGGTCCCAGTTTCCCCAAGGGGTCCCCGCTGTCCCCAAGGTGTCCCTGCTGTCCCCAAAGCGTCCCTGCTGTCCCCAAGAGATCCCAGGGTCCCCAAGGTGTCCCTGCTGTCCCCAAGGGGTCCCAGTTTCCCCAAGGGGTCCCTGCTGTCCCCAAAGGGTCCCTGCTGTCCCAAAGGCTGCTCAGTCTCTCCCACCCCACACCAGTCCCTGGTTTTACTCCCTTTTTTACCTTTTCTCGCTTTTCACGTCCCTGTTGCCATGGCAACTTCCCGTCCCCATGGCAACGCTGCTCCCGCCCCTCCTGCATTGCCATTGGCTGCTGTGCCCCGCCCCACGAGCGCTGATTGGGTGAGAGTGGCAGAGGGCGGGAACAGGAACCCAGAAGCGTCTTCACCCGTTGCCATGAAGACCCCGTTAGCGCGTTCCCATGGTAACATAAGTCCCGCCCATCTTGTGCTGCCATTGGCTGCTGTGCTCGGGAATGAGAGCGCTGATTGGCTGGGTTTGAAGGGGGCGGGGCTAAACGCGGAACTGGGCCTGAACCAGTACAGACTGAACTGGGAACTGGGATAAACTGGGAACTGGGCCTGAACCAGTACAGGCTAAACTGGGAACTGGGCCCAAACCAGTACAGACTGAATTAGGAGTGATTCCAAACCAGTACAGGAGCTAAACTGGGAACTGGAATGATCTGGGACCAGTGCCTGAACTGGGACCAGAACCCCAGACTGGTCTGGGAGCCACAGTGATCACTCACAGACCCAGCACTGGTTTGTACTGGTTCATACTGGTCCATATTGCTCCATAGTGATTTATACTGGTCCATACTGGTTCGTAGTGGTTTGTACTGTTTCATACTGGTCCATCCCAGTCACTGGCCGTACTCCAGCCCCCCTGTGTGTTTCCTGTGCTCTCCCAGTGGTGCCTGAGCTGCAAGCGCTGGCGGCAGCAGCCACAGGGGCAGAGCCGCAGCCAAAGGTCAGCAGGAATGGCTGCAGGGGAATGGCAGCAGCCCGAGGGTCAGCAGGAATGACTTCAGGGGAATGGCTGCAGGGAAATGGCCACAGCCCAAGGGTCAGTGGGAACAGCCTCAGGGGAATGGCTGCAGGGGAATGGCCACAGCCTGAGGGTCAGCAGGAATGGCTGCAGGAGAACGGCTGCAGCCTGAGGGTCAGTGGGAATGGCCGCAAGGGAACGGCCACAGCCTGAGGGTCAGTGGGAACGGCTGCAGCCCGAGGGTCAGCGGGAACGGCCACAGCTTGAGGGTCAGCAGGAACGGCTGCAGCCCGAGGGTCAGCAGGAATGGCTGCAGTGGAACGGCCGCAGCCCGAGGGTCAGTGGGAACGGCCGCAGCCTGAGGGTCAGCGGGAACGGCCGCAGCCCAGGCTCAGCCGGACGCGCCGCTCGCCCTTGGGCTGTGCCACAGCGCTT
Organism: Euphonia xanthogaster; assembly: GCA_034509185.1. Classification (NCBI taxonomy): domain Eukaryota; kingdom Metazoa; phylum Chordata; class Aves; order Passeriformes; family Fringillidae; genus Euphonia; species Euphonia xanthogaster. The sequence goes on from JAYDZK010000099.1 coordinate 803,056, forward strand.
CCCATGGTCCCGGCGGTGTCCGGCCTCACCGACGCATGGGCCGTGTGGCCACTGCAGCAAAGGAGCTCGTGGTCATGCAGGTCCCCCAGTGTCCAGCTGGGCACCACTGGGGGTTGGTCAGCAGTGGGATGTCCAGCGTGGTCACTGTGGCGGTGGCTGGCTCAGGTTTGATGTAGAAGATGGCGGCGGGTCCGGCGGCATGGCTGGAGGAGTGTTGGTGTCGTCCGGCATGATCCATGTGGGGCCTTCGTTGCTGTCATTGTTGTCGTTGCTGTCATCATCATCATCATTGTCATTGTCACCATCCTCCATGTGGATCTTGAGGATCTCCTGGGACGGCAGAGACGGGGATGTGGTGGTGGCCATGCGGAGCTGGAGAAGCTTCTCAGTGGTGGCGTGAGTGGCCCAGGAGGAAGAGGAGGAGTGGGAGGAGGAGGAGGAGAAGGAAGGGTCATTGTTGCCATGGATTGTCACAATGTCACCATGGATTGTCACATTGTCACCATGGATTGTCCTGTCCCCACCATGGATAGTTCTAATGTCACCGTGGATGGTCCTGAAGTCACCATGGATTGTCCCCTCAGTGCCGTGCAAACCTCATGGTGACAATGATGATGACAAAGGTCCTTCTCCACTGCAGTTGAGCCACAACAGAGGGTCCATGAGGAGGAGGAGGAGGAGGAGGATGAAGATCTTTCTCCACCATGGTTGGCATGCGATGACCCACTGGGAGTGTGGGTGGTGTGTGACAATGACAATGGAGACTCTTCACATGGACTGCCCTTGATGACAATGGAGACCCTTGATGACCTTGGTTGGCCTTTGATGACAGTGGAGATCCTTCAGGGCCATGGTTGGCTCATGATGATGATGATGATGATAACAGCAAAGACCCATCAAGACCGCGGATGGACTCCTCTCCATCATGGACATTCCACAACGATAATGACCCTTCAGGAAGATGAATGGTCCTTGACGATGATGATGAACACCCTTCATGACCACAGATGGTCCATGATGATGACGATGACAAAGGCAAAGACCCATCAAGACCATGGATGGACTCATGACCATCACAGATGTTCCACAATGATGATGACTCTTCATGAGCACAGACGTTCCTTTACATGGTCCCATCATGACCATGAGTGTTCTGTGACAGTACTGACGACAATGACGATGACCCATCATGACCATGAGTGTTCTGTGACGATGACGATGCCCCACCACGACCCCGGCTGGCCCCATCCCCCTCCAGCCCCTGCAGGATCTCTCAGCATGGCTCCACCACGTGTCACATCTGCAGCACGCTGGCCACCAGCAAACCCCAGCTAGACCCCTCCAGGACCCCCCAAATCATCCCCGGGATTTTCCAAAACCCTTCCTAGAACCTTCCAGGATCCCTCAGGACCCCCCCAAACCCCACCCATCCAGGACCCCTTGAGCCTTCCAGGACCCCCCAGATCCTCCCCAGGAATTGCCAGAACCCCCAAGCCCTCTTGGGACCCCTCAAATCCTCCCCGGGACCCCTCAAATCCTCCTCAGGACCCCCAACGCCCCCGCCGAGGCCCTTTTTTGTAATGCCTCAAATTGGGATTAAAAATTGACTTTCCAGGAAGTTCCCAGGTTTTTGCTGGAAAACCAGGAATTTGCTGGAAAATCAATGCTTTTTCCCAATCTGAAGCATTAAAATACAGGAATTTCCAGGAAAATAATATTTTTATGCCACTTTTGGAGCATTAAAAACTGAGAATTCCTTGGAAAATCAACGTTTTATCCCAGTTTGGGGCATCTGGGGGGTCTTGGGTCCCGTTTTTGGGCATTTCCATGGAATTCCCAGTATTTTAGGGGTTTCCAGGGAATTCCTGGGATTTTGGGGTCCTGGTCCCATTTTTTGGGGGGTTCCCATGGAAATCCCAGCATTTTGGTGGGGGGTCTCAATCCCATTTTTGGAGTATCCCTCCCCTCTTTCCGCCCCCCACCCCACCCCCACTCATTTCGGTTTCAAGTCTCAGACCTTGCCACCGGCCTGGCCACGCCCCTTGCTCCAATCTGACCAATCAGAGCTTGGGGCGGAGCCTAGGTGGCACGGCACGGCCCGTCTCGTGGGGGCGAATGAGGTCCCGGAAGGTAATTGGGGTCCTGGAAGGGGAAAAGTGGCCTTGAGAGTGGGGGGCTCAGGGTCCTGGCAGGGGAAATGAGGGTCCTGAGGGGGTAAATGGGGTCCTGGGAGGGTAAATGAGGGTTCTGAAGTGTTCATTGGGGTCCTACAGACGGAATTCAGGACCCCCATTTACCCCCTCAGGACTCTGATTTACCCCTTCAGGACCATAAATGGCGCCTGTAGGATCCCATTTCCTCCCTCAGGACCCTCATTCCCCTGTCAGGACCCAATTCACTCCCACGAAACCCTGTTTCCCCTTCCAGGACCCCATTTGTCTCCATCGCCATGGAAACAGCACCCGTAAGTGACTGGGCCTTGCTGGGTTGGTCCCTGTCCCAAAATATCCCCAGTGACATCATCCCAGGAATTCCCACCAGGATTTGGGACAATTTTAATGAAAATTCCCACAAAATTCCCCAAATTGGTCTCAAATCCAGTGCTGGGACTGTGGGAGGTGACAGGTGACACCAGCGATGTCCCCGATGGTGTCACCACCCTAATGACATCACAGCAGTGACATCACAGTCCCTGCAGCAGCCTCGGGATGTCCTCGATGGCTCTTTGGCACCGCTCGGCCACTGCGCAGGCACCAGGGCCACCAGGGAGACTTGAGAGGAGCCTGCGGATGTTCCCAAGTGTCCCCACCAGGTGACGCGTGGCCAGGCGGGCACTGGCCTCCCACAGCAGCTCGGCATTGGCCACCATGGCCACCAAGGCCTCGGGGACATCAGGGGATGCCTGATTTGTCCCCTTCAGGATGGCCTCGATGTCCCTGAGCCGGCGCTGCAGCTCCTGGGGGAACGCGGTGGCTTTGTCACATGCGGCCACCAAGCGCTCCAGCTGCTCCAGGGCCACCTCTGCCCTCTGTCCCCTCCTGGTGGCTGCCCCCCCCTCGCTGGTGGCCACCATGGCCTCTTCCTTGGCCTTGGTGGCCGCCACCACCTCGTTGGTGGCTGCTGCCACCCGGGCCTCATGCACGGCCACCACTGAGGCCACCTCCTCCTTGTCCAGGGCCAGCGGCAGCTGCCAGGCCTCAGCCACCAGCTTGTGCAGAGATGGCTCCCAGCGGGTGGCCTTGTCCTGCAGGTCCCTGGCCCGGGTGTTGGCGGTGGCCGCCGTGGTGGCCTCCCTGGTGGCCGCGTCCCTGCAGGCATTGCAGAGCTCGGTGGCCTCCCTGACCAGCTGGGCCCAGCTGTCCTCGAGCGTGGCCACCGAGTCCCTCCAGGCGCTGGCTGCGGCTGTCACATGGGCCCAGGTGGCCCCCAGGTTGGCCCTAAAGGCAGCCAGGGCCTGGCCCAGGGAGGTGACACCGTGGTGGTCTAGGGTGCCCTGGAGGTGACCGATGAAGGTCCCCAGGGCTGTGTGCAGGGACCTTGGGGACACCCCCCTTGGGGTCAGCAGCACGTCCCCGTATGGCCCGGCCACGGTGGCTGCCACCTTGCCCAGGGTGGTCACCACATCCACCAGCGCCTCCAGCAGCTGTAGAAGGGACAGGGGAGGTGGCAGGGACCTCGTGGCACTTGTGGCCTCCTGGGGTAGTCCCTGTGCTCTCCCAGGGTCCCGTTTGTCCCATCACTGGAGGGCTCTGCTGTCCCCTCTGTCCCTGTGTCACCCCCTCGTCCCCTCTGCCACCCTCGGTCCCCTCCTCCCCTCCAGCCCTTCTGTGACCTCCCCCCTTCCCGCCACGCCCCTGTGCTCCTGTCCCCTCCTGCCACTCCCTGTGTCCCCTCCGTTCCTCCACCGTCCCCTCCCCCCGCCCCCCCCTCGCCGGGATTGTCGCACCTCGCGGGGCTCCATGACCGCTGGGGACACTCCAGGGACGCTTTGGGGACACTCCTGGGACACTCCGAGAGACGCTGGCGGGGAGGCGGGGGGGACACGCTCGGGGGACACTCCAGGAGACGCTGGCGGGGAGGCGGGGGGGACACGCCCGAGGGACACTCGGAGCACACGCGGAGCGGGGCGCGGCCGGATGGGGGCAGGGCAAGGAAGCGTCACCGGCCCCTCTGCCCCCCCCGCCCGCGGGGCCAGGGCAGGGTCCCCAGTGTACCCGCGATGTCCCCAACGGGCCCCCGTGTCCCCAACAGGAGCCCAATGTCCCTTCATGTCCCGTTGGGGACACTGGGGACACAACGGGGTCCTGTTGGGGACACTTGCGGGGACATCGTGGTGACCCAAAACGGGACAGGGGACGTCAGGGCGGCCCCCGTATCCCCAAGGGAAGGACACGGGGGTGGCCCCAAGGTCCCCAGTGTCTCTCAGGGTGTCCCCGTGCCCCAGCGGTGACATTGCCACCCCGGTGTCCCCGCCCTGTCCCTACCCCTGCCCCGCCAGCACCGCCTGGGCCACCTCCAGCCTCCGTGTCACCTCCTTGTGCCCCTTCCCCGATGTCCCCAAGGCCACCACGATGTCCCCGAGTGCCCAGGCAGCTCTGGGGAAGCCCTGTGCCCGTGTCCCCCACGGCGTCACCTCCCTGTCCCGGGTGACAGCGGCCACCAACGTCCCCAGTGCCAGCGTCACCTCCTC
>JAYDZK010000099.1:883131-894110 GCA_034509185.1 Euphonia xanthogaster
CTGCAGCCACTTTTCCAACTGGACTGCTACCAACACCCTGACCCACAGGGTGTCAGGTTGAGTTCTGACTCTGTCAGGGTTGTTCTAGTGAATTGCATTGTTTCATTTTATCCTTTTATTTTTTTCCCCCTTCCCTATTAAAGAACTGTTATTTCCTGCTCCCATATTTTTTGCCTGAGAGCCCCATAATTTGAAGTTCATAACAATTGGGAGGGGTGGGGAGGGTTTGCATTCTCCATGTCAGGGGAGGCTCCTGCCTTCTTTAGCAGGCACCTGTCTTTCCAAACCAAGACACCCCTCTTCTGCATGCTTTATAAAGCCCTTTCAATCTTCTATCAGTCATGGATTCCTTTGGGTTCCTCCTTCTTTTGTGCTGGACAGGGGCTGCCAGGATCTGCCAGCCTCCCTGCAGTCTCCCAGCCCCCTTCTTGGGCAGCCTGCTTCTGCACCTCTGCCCAGTGATCCTCAGGCTCAGCATTGGAGTCTGAGGAATCACTGCCCTCCGAGGAGGAAGAGAGAGGTCTTTTGGCAGAGGAAAGGTGCTTCTGGATAACCGGTGTGAGCCGGTGTTGAGAGCTGTTGGCAGCTGAGACAGCGGCCTTCTGGTCACCATCTGCCCACTTCCAGTCCCACTGATGTGTGACCTCAAAGTGTCACGGCCACCAGGGGTGCAGACTGGAGCAGAGAAGGTGGCTTTTCTCTTTTGTTACAGGTCTGTTATGCGTTTTTGTTATAGTTGTTGTTCTCGTTCTGTTTCCTTGCTTTATTAAGTGCTTGAGGAAATCCATAGGGGAGGCCTTTTTAATCAAACGAGGAGGGGGAGTTGTGGAGGCCTGTGAGCCTGCTGGGGAAAAGGCAATGGCAATGCCCTGGAGGGATGCCCCACAGGCTCTGGGCATTACCCCAAGTTAGGGTGAGGAAGAAGGCTTGCCCCATGGTGCTCTGCAGCACTATGTTAATTTATCCCAGCTTTATCCTTCCCATTGGCCCACTAGCCTTCCCTCCCCCTTTTACCCTTCTAAGTTCAAGTTCTAGTAAGTTCTACACTCCCTATTCTCCCACTGGCTTTTGTAACCCCTCCTATCCACCCTGGCACTTTTGGACAATATCCTTTTTCTGACCCAGAGATGGGGCAACTGAGAGGCGTTCTAAAAACTTCTACTCCATTTTCAGTCTCATGAGAAGGGTGAGACAATACAGATGGTATTATCCACCCCATCACAATCAGAATCCAACTATTTCCTAATTACAATACACCGTGAGTGTTTCTTGGCCTATCAGCTTTTTGCCACACCATGCTGGAGATGCCTTAAAGCCAATCATCTCCAACTACCCCTCGTGGGTCCTGCTACAATGCATCTTTCAGAGTTCTCTTTCTTCAAAGCAGCTAGTCTTGTTTGCAAGGCCATTGTTTGAAACTTTTTTCTAGCTCTATTTCTCTCTCAGCAGTATCTGTCCTATTGCATGGCATTTCTAAATCAGCGTTTCTTGTCTCCAGGTTTGTATAGGGATGCATGCTCTGTGGGCCTTCTGTCAGGCCCTGAGAACTCTCTACAAATCCATTTCCCACATTACCCCTCTCTCTGGAGCAGAAACAGCTTCTTGGATGGCCTTGTCCATTTGCCGTGCACAGTGAAGTACACAAGGCACTATCACTGACAATGCCACAACAACTATCAATGCAAATAAACCTCTTTTGCAAAGCTCTTTCACCAAGGTGCAAAGCTCCATCCTTCAAACAAGTCATCTAACCTTGATTCATTGTTTGTTTTAATTTGAATTGTTAAACCTCTCAGTTTTTGAAGTGGTTTGTGGATGGACACTGAACGGTCAGACAAGTTCATACAACACAGTCCTTCAAAATCCTCACAAACATTTCCATATGCCAGAAAAAGAAAATTGATTGCAGCTCTGTTCTGTAAGGTTGCATGTCTGCCAGCACAGCCATAACATCTGTCACCATGGCCCTGATTGCAGTGGAAGTAGCACTGACTTCTTTACTCAGCCAACACCCCAATTGGAATAATTGTTTCAGTGCCTCACCTGAGGCAAGCTGAGGCAGAAATAAAGCTGATGTAACTCGTTTTACAGGGCCCCAGGTTTTGAAATTGCTATTACAGTTTTCCTCATCATGATAGGCAAATCTCCAGGGAGGGATCCTGGTGCCTGAGGAGGGCCCAGTGCTGGTGCTGGTGCCTGAGGGGGGATCCTGGTGCCGGGTGATTCAGGGCAGTCAGTGCTGGAGGGGGTTCAGGGGGACTGCAGGGGGTGTGGGTGCAGTTTTTGGGGGGATCCCGGTGCCCCCTGGGGCCAGGGTCAGTGCTCAGCAGGGGCCACCTTGCTCGCAGCCACTGGCCATGGTTGGGGGTGGTGGGGGCAGAGGCAGGGGCTGCCCAGGGACCCCCCAGCTCCCCAAATCACAGCTCTGTGTGAAAAGCAAAGGTCACTCTTTGAAATTTGTAAAAGTTTAATAAAGAATAAAAAAGGTTTTTGGCCATCAGCCCAAGAACTTTCCCTTAACTTAACCCATTGTTCTCCAGATCCAGTTCCACTGCAGGGCTACAGACACATTCCTGAGTTTAGCCATTATTCAAACATTCCTGGGAGGTTTAGATGTTCCAGGAACTCCTGTTTGGTTTTACCCTCTGACTTGTCTGCAGGACATGCTGTAGATTAGGTGAATATATTTGATTTCTTCTCCTGGATCCATCCTGTCATTTCACACCCCCTTATAAATTCATAAATTCTTGTCACGTTTGTGTCACTGTTATCATCTGGAGATGTCCACAGATGTGAGAAACAATGGAATTGTTTTACACCTGAGGTAGTTACACAAAAGCATTTTAATTTTGCATAGTCTCTGTTTTAATATTTATTATTTATCTATTTAATATTTGTCTCTTTTTAATATTTTAAGGCCTGTGATATAATATCTCTTTGTTACTCTAGCATTAAATAGCTATATGGTGCACACATCAACCGATAGATTATGCTGTACCAAAAAGCAGCTACAAGGAATTATAAATTGGACCATATCAAAATACTTGTCATCAATAACAACGTGCAAAAGCCAATACAGAAATGCAAAAGTCAATTATTTTATTGTCATTTATGACCCAGCTCTGCTGCAGTCACAGTGGAAAGCTGCCTCTGCTGCAAGGCACTGAGGGGGCTCATTCACCCTCTGACCCATCCCCACCTCCATGAGTGTCCCCAGAGTGTCCTCAGAATGTCCCCAAGTGTCCCTAGTGACATCACCCCAGGAATTCCCATCAGGATTTGGGCCAATTTCAATGAAAATTCCCAGAAAATTCCCCAAATTTGTTTCAAATATCGTGTATGGAGGAGGGAGGGGACAAGTGACAGCAGCGATGTCCCTGGTGATGTCACTGCCCTGATGATCTGACGTCACTGTGCCCACAGCAGCCTCGGGATGTCCTCGATGGCTCTTTGGCAATGCTCTGTCACCGCGTGGGCACCGGGGCCACCGTGGCCACCACAGGGGCTCGAGAGGAGGGCGTGGATGCCCCAAAGTGTTGCATTTGCACTGACCCCTGATGAAGGAAGGAATGATAAATCTGACTCCATGTTCTTAGAAGGCTAATTTATTATTTTATGATGCTACATTATATAAAAGAATACTATACTAACTGACCTGAAGAATACAGAAAGGATACTTACAGAAGGCTAAAAGATGCTAATGAAAACTCGTGACTTTTTCCAGAGCCTCAACACAGCTTGGCCGTGATTGGCCATTAACTTAAAACAATTCACATGAAACCAATTAAACAGTCACCTGTTGATAAACAATGCCCAAACCCATTCCAAAGCAGCAAAACACGGGAGAAGCAAATCAGATCATGATTGTTTTCATTTTCCCCTGAGGCTTCTCAGCTTCCCAGGAAAAAATTCTGGGCAAAGAGGATTTTTCAGAAAATATGATGGTGACACCAAAATGCCACCAGCAGGTGACGCGTGGCCAGGTGGGCACCCCACAGATGCTTGGCCTCGGCCACTTTGGCCACCAAGGCCTCAGCCACACTGGGGGACCCCTCCCTTATCCCCTGCAGGTTGAACTCAGCGTCCCTGAGCCGGCGCCGCCGCTCCAGGGGGTGCACCATGGCTCTGTCACACGTGTCCTTGAAGTCCCCCAGCAGCCACAGGGCCTCCTGCACGGGCAGTCTCATCCTGATGGCCGCATCCTCGCAGTTGTTGCAGAGCTTGGTGGCCTTTGTGCCCAGCCAGAGCCAGCTCTCCGTGAGGGCGTCCTCCGCGCGCCGCCCGGCGCTGGCCCTGCCTGTCACACCAGCCCAGGTGCTGTGTTGCTGGCATAGCTCCATTCAAATTCCTCTTGCTTTACAGGTAAAATGATTTTAAATGGATCTTTTGCATTCAATTGCAAACACCTTTGGCCCCATTTAATAATTAATTGGGCAATTAATTCATAGATGGTAAGGCTGTCTTTTTTGGTTGATGGGGCAAGAACATCCAATTGGTGCTGCCGTGATGAAAGGTCTAATGGTAGCTGTTTGACCCTCGGGATTTTTTACTAAAACAGGTTTACTGCTCCAACAGCTCTGTGTGATCCCTCCGAGGCCAGCAACAGTGCATTTTGCAGGCTCAGTGGGCCATGATGAAGGCCAGTTACGGGCAGAGATGACAGTGACATCTGCTCCCATATCAATCAGCCCCACTGGCTTTTCTTTGGGAGGGCCTTGCCCATGGCATTGTAATGATACATTCCATGTTGGGCCTCTGCTCACCTACAACCTGGGTCCAAAATACCTGGGGTTTTCCTGTCGATCCGAAGCCCTGGTCTCCTCACACCTTGGGGTCTGTATGTGGGGAGCAGGACTTAAATGGGATAAGCTGGGCAATTCTGGTTTTCTCAGGGATAGTCACGGGTGGAGTGGGGGTAGGAACCATAGCATGTATTTGTCCAGTAAAGTCTGAGTCAATAACACCAGGGTGCACAAAGATACCTTGCATTGTAGCACTAGACCTTCCAATCAGTGGTGCATTTAATCCTTTCCCGATAGTTCCTCGAGCTTCAAGAGGAATCTTATGCACCTTTGGGTTGCATGTGGTTACTGTGTTGGGTGTGAATACATCCATTCCAGCTGCTCCTCTGGTCCTTCCCGTGTGCTGGTCACATAAGCCCGCACAGGAAGGTGAGGAGATGCTTTTGTCTTCGCTCCAGTGTCACCAGTCCCATCCCAGTGTCCCCCATTATGTCCCAGTGTCCCCATCCCTGTGTTCCCATTTGTGTCCCAGTGTCCCCAGTTCTATCCCACTGTCACTATTGTGGTGTCCCCAGTCCCATCCCAGTGCCACCAGTTCTATCCCAGTGCCCCCATCCCAGTGCTCCCATTTGTGTCCCAGTGTCCCCAGTTCTGTCCCACTGCCACCAGCCCAATGTCACCAACCCAGTCCCATCCCTGTTGCAGTGTGATGTCATAGCTTGTCTCAGGTGTCCCTGTCCTTTCCCAGGTGTCAATCACTTCTCCTTCCCCCAGCCTGACCCCTGCTGGGTGCTGTCTGTCAACCTTGGCATTCCAGAATGGCATCGAGTGATTGGCAGAGTTCAAAAGATGCCCTGCATCCCTGGGGGGTCATTGGCCCACCCAGGTGTCCCTCGCACCTGAGACTTGCCCACCCTGCACCTGGTTGGTGGGATCCCTACCGCTTCCCTCCCCCTCTCCCTGGGCTTAAAAGAGCCAACAACCCCGCGGTTCAGGATTCTGTTGGAGCTGTTACGGGATTCAGAAGCTTGTGGGTCGGAATAAAACTCTGGACTGAATCCCTCTGGCAGAATGCCACTCCTTTCCTTCACCTCGCCTTAAAGCATCTGCACAGAGGTAGAACCGGAGCTTTGCACATCTGGACTTGTCTCCAGCGCCAGCTGCAGCTCCCAGCTGAGCCAGAGGCGTCTCTGAGGGGAAAACGCCGCAGTTGCCGCCCTTCGGTCAAGCAGGCAAGTCCCATCTGGATATATCTTGGTAATTATTCCAGTACATCCCAGGGTCACCAGTCCTGTCCCAGAGCCCCTGTCCCAGTGTTCCCAGTCGTGTCCCAGTATCACCAGTTACATCCCAGTGTCCTTCATCCTGTCCCTGTGTTCCCAGTTGTGTCCCAGTGTCACCAGTTCCATCCCAGGGTGCACAGTCTGATCCCAGTGTCCCCCAGTCCCGCCACCATCCCAGTGTTCCCAGTTGTGTCCCAGAGTTCCCAGTTGTGTCCCAGTGTCCCTGTCCCAGGGTCCCAAATTCTGTCCCAGTGTCACTATCCCAGTGTCCCCAGTCCCATCCCAGTGTCCCCAGTCCTGTCCCAGCGCCATCATCCCAGTCCCACCAGCCCAATGTCACCAACCCAGTCCCACCCCAGTGTCCCCCATCCTGTCCCAGTGCCCCTGTCCCAGTGTCCCCAGTTCTATCCCAGTGTCCCTAGTTCTGTCCCACTGTCACCAGCCCAGTCCCACCAGCCCAATGTCACCAACCCAGTCCCATGCCAGTGTCCCCCCATCCTGTCCCAGTGTCCCCCATCCCAGTGTCCCCAGTTCTATCCCAGTGTCCCCCATCCTGCTACAGTGTCCCAGTCCCAGTGTTCCCAGTTGTGTCCCAGCGTCACCAGTTACATCCCAGTGTCCCCCAGCCTGTCCCAGTGTCCCCAGTTCCATCCCAGTGCCAAAACAGCGGAAAAAAAAAGAATTTATGAATTCTTCTCTCGTCACCAGAGAGTGAAAACTCGACACGATGCAACCGCAAGGAGAAATAAAATAAATTGGTTTAATGCACAAGATGGTGTGGAGGCAAGTCAAGGGTTAAAACCAAACAAAAGAACATCTGAACTCACAGGAATGTTTGAAAATAATTCATACAGAACATAGAAAAATATATGTATATTTATGTATATATGAAATATTATAATAAGATATTATTTAAAATAATATAATAAATCAATATAATTATATATGATTATAAATTCTACTATATAAAATATATTAATGTAAAGTATTTTTATAAAATATCTATTATATTTCTATTTTATTACTCATATTTTTTTTAGATCAATAATATATTATGAATATGCATCAACCCTCATGAATATGGATGAACTGCTGTGACATAACAGAATATAAAGAACATGGTTTAATTAATGGGGAGCTGGGAGCTTTGGGCAATTAGCACCAGGATTTTATCCCTTAACAAACTTTTATAAAAATTTCAATTCTGACCCATTTCTCACGGGGTGGGGGGGGCCTGGCTGATAATGGTGGGGGGGACGACAGGACCGAGCCCCAAGGGCCCCCCCAGGTTCTCCTGCACCAGGTCCCGGTGACACCAGGAGCTGCTGGCACTCAAGGGGATCTTGGTGACACGAAGAGCTGGTGGAGCCTTGGTGGCACTCAAGGGGATCTTGGTGACACAAGGAGCTGGTGGCACTTGAGGGGCTCTTGGTGACACGAGGAGCTGGTGGCACTCAGGGAGCTGGTGGCACTCCAGGGGCTCTTGGGGACACAAGGAGCTGGTGGCACTCAGGGAGCTGGTGGCACTCCAGGGGCTCTTGGTGACACAAGGAGCTGGTGGCACTTGAGGGGTCTTGGTGACATGAGGAGCTTGTGGCACTGGAGGAGCTGGTGGCACTTGAGGGACTCTCGGTGACACGAGGAGCTGGTGGCACTTGAGGGACTCTTGGTGACACGAGGAGCTGGTGGCACTCAAGGGGATCTTGGTGACACAAGGAGCTGGTGGCACTTGAGGGGCTCTTGGTGACACAAGGAGCTGGTGGCACTTGAGGGGCTCTTGGTGACACGAGGATCGGGTGGCACTCAAGTGTCCACAAGTCTCTCCAGTGACATCACTGCCCCGATGACATCACAGTGGTGCCATCACTGTCCCCGCAGCAGCCTCGGGATGTCCTCGATGGCTTCTTGGCACCGCTCATTCACTGCACGGCTACCGGGGCCACCAGGGCCACCGGGGCCACCTGGGCCACCATAGGGACTCAAGAGGAGGTTGTCAATGAGGTCAAGTATCCCCAGCAGGTGATCCTCGGCCAGGCGGGCGCTGGCATCCCAGAGCTGCTCAAACTCGGCCACTTCGGTCACCAAGTCCTCGTGGGCAAAGAGGACATGAGGGGACGCCTCCTCTGCCCATGTCCACTCCAGATCAGCCTCGAACTCGTCGAGAAACCACTGCAGCTGTGAGAGGAACAAGGTGGCTCTGTCACACGCGGCCACCAAGCGCTCCAGGGGCTCCAGGGCCGCCTCTGCCCAATGTCCCCTCCTGCTGGCTGCCCCTGCCTGGCTGGCGGCCACCACGGCCCCTCCAATGGCCTTCCTGGTGGCCGCCGCCTCCTCACTGGTGGCCAGCGCCTCCTCGCTGGTGGCCACCTCCTCCTCGCTGGTGGCCACCTCCTCCTCACTGATGGCCACCTCCTCCTCGCTGGTGGCCACCTCCTCCTCACTGATGGCCACCTCCTCCTCGCTGGTGGCCGGCTCCTCCTCCTTGCTGGTGGCCACCTCCTCCTCACTGATGGCCACCTCCTCCTTGCTGGTGGCCACCTCCTCCTCACTGGTGGCCAGCTCCTCCTCACTGATGGCCACCTCCTCCTCGCTGGTGGCCAGCTCCTTCTTGTTGGTGGCCGGCTCCTTCTCACTGATGGCCACCTCCTCCTCGCTGGTGGCCGGCTCCTCCTCACTGGTGGCCAGCTCCTCCTCACTGGTGGCCGGCTCCTCCTTGCTGGTGGCCGGCTCCTCCTCACTAGGGGCCACCTCCTCCTCACGGGGGGCCACCTCCTTCTCACTGGTGGCCGGCTCCTCCTCGCTGGTGGCCACCTCCTTCTCGCTGGTGGCCACCTCCTTTTCACTGGCGGCTGCCTCCTCCTCGTCGATGGCCGCTTCCTCCTTGCTGGTGGCTGGCTCCTCCTCATCGATGGCCGGTTCCTCCTCGCTGGTGGTTGGCTCCTCCTCATCGGTGGCCGCTGCCTCCTGGGCATCTCGTGTGGCCCCCGCCAAGGCCACCTCCTCCCTGTCCAGGGCCACTGGCGGCCCCCGGGCCATGGCCACCAGGTTGTCCCCAGCTGTCCCCTGGTGTGTGGCCTTGTCCTGTGGGTCCCCAGCCTGGGCAGAGGCCGTGGGCATGCAGGCTTCACAGAGCTTGGTGGCCTCCTTGGCCAGCTCTTCCCAGCTCTCCATGAGTATGGCCACCAACTCCCGCCAGGCCTTGGCCGCCGCTCTCACATTGTCCCAGCTGGCCCCTGAGTTGGGCTCAAGGGCAGCCAGGGCCTGGCCCAGGGAGGGGACACCAAAGTCGACCAGGGAGGTGACATCGCCATGGTCCAGGGTCTTACGGAGGTTCCAGGTGAAGTTCCTCAGGGCGGCGTGCAGGAACTTCGGGGATGTGCGTTGCCTCACACCCCTGTGTTGCCCGGTCACAGTGGCCACCACCGTGCCCAGGGTGGCCACCACGGTGACCTGCCGCTTCAGCAGCTGGGGAGGGGACAGGGGAGGTGTCAGGGACCTGGTGGCACTTGTGGTCTCCTGTGGTGGCCCCTCTGCCCTCCCTGGGTCCCCTGTGCCCCTCCCTGGAGGGCTCTGCTGTCCGTCTGTCCCTCCCTTGTCCCCTCTGCCACCCCCTGCCCCCTCTGCTGTCCCCTCTGCCACCCCTCCTCCACCTCTCGTGTCCCCTCCCCCCCGTGTCCCCTTCCCCACCGCCCCCTCTGTCACCCCCCCTCCCCTTCCCCCCCTGCCCCATCGCACCTTTTCGTCCTCCATGCTCACTGGGGACCCGGCGGGGACACCTTGGGGACGCTCCGGTGCCGAAGGAGCCCCGGGACAGGCGCCGGTCCCGGCCCAGAACCGGCCCCGGCGGCGGCGCGCGTGGAAATGCCCGAGCGGGAGCGGGAGGCGCCGGGAAGGGGCGCGGCGGAGCCAGGTGAGGAGACAACTTTTTATAAAAGTTTGTCACCGCCCCTCCCCTCCCCAGTACCGCCCTAATCCATGGGCTAACAGCAGACTGGATTTGGGTGCTTTTTAGGCTGAATCCCAGGGAATTCAGGCTCCATCCCAGGGGGTTTAGGCCCAATCCCAGGGAATTCAGGCTCCATCCCAGGGGGTTTAGGCTCAATCCCAGGGGATTTAGGCTCCATCCCAGGGGGTTTAGGCTCAATCCCAGGGGGTTTAGGTTCCATCCCGCCATTTCCAGGCGGATTTCGCCGTTCCCGGCTGGATTTAGGAGGGAAGGCAGAGCGCTCTGAGGGGCGGGCAGAACTGCCCTCAAGCTAGATGGCTGCTTCTGGGAAAGAGCGGGAGCTGTCCTGGCTCTTTTTAGAGGTCCCAGGGGTCCTGAAGGGTTTTAGATCGGGTTTGGGGCGATTTCGGCGGAATTCTGGGGGCATTTAGGCTGAATTTAGGGGATTTAAGTAGAATTTGGATCGCCCTTTGCCCCGCCCGCCTGTGGGAGCACATCCAGGACCGGGCGGATGTGCCCTAACCCAAGATGGCGGCGCGGCCTCACGCCAGACACGGGCAGCTTGAGCTGGTTGAGCCTGGGGAGCGCTCCTGAGGACGCTGCTGTGTGGGTTTTGCCGCCTTGGCTCAACCCCAGGGGATTTAGGTTCCATCCCGCCATTTCCAGGCGGATTTCGCCGTTCCCGGCTGGATTTAGGAGGGAAGGCGGAGCGCTCTGAGGAGCGGGCGGAACTGCCCTCAACAAAGATGGCGGCGCGGCCTCACGCCAGACACGGGCAGCTTGAGCTGGTTGAGCTTAAGGAGCGCTCCCGGGGGACGCTGCCGGGTGGGTTTGGGCGCTTTGGTTGAATCCCAGGGGATTTAGGCTCCATCCCGCCATTTCCAGGCGGATTAATTCCGCCGTTCCCGGCTGGATTTAGGAGGGAACGCGAAGCGCTCTGAGGAGCGGGCGGAACTGCCCTCAACAAAGATGGCGGCGCGGCCTCACGCCAGACACGGGCAGCTTGAG
>JAYDZK010000099.1:969486-981463 GCA_034509185.1 Euphonia xanthogaster
CGGCTCGGGGCGCAGCCCCCGGGGCAGCCCCACGGCCCCCACGGCAGCTCCAGGGCTCCTCCAGCCGGGATGGAACGTGGCAGCGGCAGCAGGGGAAGGGACGGGGCTGCCGGCGCCAGGGGAACACCAGAGACACCGGGGGCGCTTCACAGGCATTTAATGCAAAAGATAAAACCATAAGAAAGGCAAAAGCAACAGCAACAGTGTCACCATAGCACAGGGCCACACGAGGACGTGTCCCATTGGAGTGCGGTGATGCTGTCCCAATGCCAGGCGCCCGCCAAAGCCGCTCTCTCACTGCCCTCCACAGCCGGAGAGAGGAGACAAAATTTCACCAGGGGTTCAGGAGTTCAGCTAAGGACCAGGAGAGTTCCCTCATCAAACATCGTCACTGTTTCTCCTTCCTTTCCTGATCCGCTCCTCCTTTTCCTCTCTCTTTCCTCCTCCTCCTCCTTCCTAATCCCAGCTCCTCCCCAGTTCCTGCCTTCTGTGTATTTAGACTGGAGAACCTTGCTTGTTTTTAGAACTAGAACAAAGATCCCAGATGGGACAAGGCTCGCTGCTTTTAGGCAGAAGTATCAGTGACTAAAGGTCACGTTTCCTTTGGTTTGGTCCCGTCCTTGTTCCTCCTCAGTGCTCAGGCTGGGCTATGGGGTGTCCTTGTGTGCTGCATTTTCCGAGTGAGTTCCTCTTGCATCCTTTGGGCAATAGGCGGTGCCCTGGGAGGGTTCTTTGTGCTCCTTTGTGACACAGGAGAACCTTGCAGGCGGTTTCTGCGTGAGCTGCTGCTGTGATGCCACAGGAGCAGTGCCACGTCCCCGTGGTGTTCCCGTTGCTGTGGGACACGGAGGCCTCAGTGCCCAGAGTGGCTCTGGGCTCCTTGCCGGAGGATCCTCCTGCCCGAGGCATTCTCAGCAGCCAGCCCAGCCCTGACGGGTGTCCTTCTGTGCTTGCAGGGCTGCAGGCTGCAGACGTGTGCAGCGCAGCCAGAATGATCCAGCACGTGGTGGCTGCAGTTTGCACTCTGTACTCTGTGGCTTATTCGGGGTATTTTTTAACCCACTTGGCACGTAAGTCCAGGCTTTCCCTCGGTGCAGCATCTGTGGCTTTGGGCTTGCTGTGTGCTTTCTGTTCTTCCTCTGGACCCGAGTTGACTTTGGAACCAAATTGCCATGAAGACACCGTTGCTTTGGGAGAGCTGCTGCCAGCAGCTGCAGCTGAAAAAGGGGGTGTCTGCAGCCAGCGGGGCGTGCCCAGCATTTGCCATGAGCCCTGGGGGGTTCTGTTCCCTCGGGCAGGGAGTCTGTGCCAGCAGAGCCTGGAACTCCCTCCGTTTGCTGCTCCAGCCAAGAACTGACCCAGCCCAGTATTTTGTGCTGTTCTCTTGCTTGCTGTGGGAAGGGACTGTGGCTCCTGGAGGGATGCTGTGAAAGCCAAATGCTCTCTCGGGGTTGCCTTGCTCTGTGGCATTTCCCACCACTGGCAGTTTTTCTCCTAACAGCATCTGGTTGATGTTCCCTCTCCCATTTCAGGGCACTTCTTGTGTGGATCCCGAGCAGCTCCTCCTTCGGTGAGTGGGAAAGGAACCTTTGGTGTTTGGAATTGTGCAGCAAGTTGTGAGCTCGGCATGTGGCAGCTGAGTGCCAGCCTGGCAGGCTGAAGGAAAGTTCCTGTCAGTGTCTTTGCAGCAGCAGCAGCAGCAGCAAAGGGATCCCTGTCGCTTTTCTCCTTTTCTGCTGAAGAGCTTTTGAGGAGCTGCAGGTCTGCTTTTGCAGGCAGAGGATTGCTGGCTGGCTTTAGCCATGGTGGAATATCGAATTCCCAACAATGAGTGGCAATGTTGACTTTAGCCCATTGTTAGTTGGAACAGCTTGGAACCCAATTTCTGCTTAGTGCAGCTGGGTGTGCAGCTGAGGATAAATAAGGTGATAACTGAGATAGAACTTCCCGTCCCTCACGCTGCCGTCTGTCCACAGGGCACAAAAGCAGCACCAGCACCTCCTGGGGCTCCCTCTGCTTCCAAAGAGGAGGCCAAAGAGGAGGAAGGCAGCAGTGAGCTTCCCGCTGCTCTGGGAGACGAGGGCGAACATCCCGCGCTGTGGGAATGCAGCGGCGAGGCTCCCGCGGAGTGGGACAAGGACAGTGGACATCTCCCGGCGTGGGACGAGGATGGTGGATGTCCCCTGGTGTGGGACCAGAATGGCCAAGCTCCCAAGGCGTGGAATGAGGACGATGGACAACTACCAGTGTGGGAAGAGGATGGAGGACATCCTGTGGCTTGGAAAGAGGAGGATGGCGAACCTGCAGCATTTTGGGAAGAGGATGGAGAAGCTGCAGCATTTTGGGAAGAGGATGGAGAAGCTCCCTCTGCTTGGGAAGAGGACACTGAGCCTCCCTCCGCTGTGGGATCCTGGGCTGAACATTCCGACAGCAGCACAGCCCTGCAGCCAGAGGGGAGAGGGGAGCGGTGCCTGATGCAGCTGAGTACGTCTGCTCTGTTCCTGGGTGCCCCAGCAGGGTGCTGGCTGTGTGTCTCGGCATCAGCTGCACCCAGTGTTGCTCTGCAGCTGAATGGCACAGAGCCATTTCTTGTCCTTCCCCAGCTGAGAGCAAGGGGCTCACGGCCCCAGGGAGTGGGGCTGCCTTCTGCCTCTGCTGCAAGGCGGGCTCTCCCTCTGGGAGGGAGCGTCTTCCACGTGGTTTCTTTCAGGGAACAGCGTCAGCGAGGCGGAGCCTGCCCAGAAATACCTGGAAGTGGAGCAGATTGGCCAAGGGTAAGTGCACGGCAGCTACTTCTGCACAAGCAGGGCCAGGTGTTGTGCTGCTGCAGGATCAAGTGAGAAGTCAGGAGAGCTCCAAACACCTTCAGACACTGGGCTACCAGCCTGCTGTCTCTCAGTCCTGATCAGAATTGATAACTGTGGTCAGGAGGCGCCGTCAAAGGGCCCTGAGGCTGGCAGTGCCCTGCCTGCAGCAAGGAGCAGGACCTGGAAGATCTTCTGTCCCTGGAACTGGATGGCCTAAAAGAGCAACTCACCATCTGGTGACTGTCAGAAAACAGTTCTCAAGAAGATTTCCTTCACATATTTTGCTTCAAAAAATATCCTTCAGTGAGGGTTATTTACCTAATGCTTTAGAAAGAGAAACCAGAGATGAACTAATAAGGGCTCTATTCTAGCACAGGTAGTAGAGCCCATACATTCAGTAACAGACACAGAGCTGATGCACTCTGGGGGAAAATGCATCACCTGCCTGATGGCAGGGCCCTTGTGGAAGCTGCAGGTCTTAGGCAGGAAATGGAAAAGGATGCAATGCATTCTTTTCCAGTTCTTTAGACACCCATTTCTCCTCCTAGGTTTTGAACTAAAGCAGTTCAGGGTGGATATTTGGCATTTGCTCCAGCCCAATTCCTTTGTGCTGGCTCTCAGTTTTCTCTTGCACACCTTGCATGGCAGAGGGCTGGTGGCTGCTGCGCTGTGGTTGGAAGGGTGGATGCACCCAGGTGTTTGTGAAGGCTGCAGGCAGCAGAGAGCTCCTGTCTGGGCTGGCTTTCACTGCCAGGGCCTAAAGCGCTGCTTCTTTCTTCTCTGCTCTTTTGTCTCCAGGGCTTTTGGAACCGTTTCTAAAGGACTGGACAGGGCCACTGGAGGAGAGGTCAGTGTCAACACGCCCAGCACGGCTGGCAGCTCCCCGGGGCTTTCCCCTCTGCTGGGAGCTGTGGCTGCAGCTTTGGGGGCCAGCAGAGCTTTCCTGGCCAGGCTGCTCCTCTGAAGGCAGAGCAGTGTCAGCCTGCAGAGCACAGCTGGGACAGACTTGGTCCTTCTGAAGTGCCAAAGGAATGCAAGGAGGGCAGCGGTGTCTGTCAGAGCAGGACACGCTGGCTTGGGCTTCATATCTAAAAGTGAGAATGCATCAGCTGCTGGAGACTGAGGCCCAGTTTATCTTCATCCCAGCCTCAGACAGGAACACTATTTAGCAGTTTTTCCATGCAGCCTTTCATCTTCAAAGGGAACCTCAAGGCCTAATTAGGGAGAGATCCTGCTTGGCCTCAGTTTGGGGTTTTAGTCCTACTTCAGGTGTTCACAGAGGGCGAGGGAGAGAAATGAGAAGATGGATGTCCAGAGCAAAGCTCTCTGCTAAACCCTGCAGTTGTGTTTGGGTCTGGTGTCAGTGACAGCCTGTGACAGGGATCACCTGAGCAATGGATGTGCGTGTTTGCTTTGTTGTGCAATCCCAAACAGAGCAGTTGCATCTGAAATCCTGACCAAATCCCATAGAATGGCTAAAGGCTTCCTGGCTGTTTTGCTCTGTTTCACAGAACCAGAATTCCCTCCTGCTTGCAAAATGGGTTTGAATAATAATAATGAGAGTGTTGAGGCCATTGGAGAAGACTGTAGGTGCAGAGAATGTTGTTAGAGCTTTGAGGCTGACAGCTGAGGGACCATTTCTGCAGAGCTTGCAGGGCCAAATGTCTCTGGCCATGTGTCCTGTAAGCAGCCCCCAGCGGGCAGAGCAATGGGCTGTGGGAATGGCACTTGCTGAGCTCTGGTGTCCCATCCCAAGGCAGTTTGGCTCAGCCCGGCTCCGTCGCTCCAAAAAGACTCGCTCCGTGTTTGCTGTGGCCTCCTGCCACAGACTCCTCCAGTTCAAGGGCTGCAATGTCCCTTCAGGTGGCCATAAAGAAAATGAGTCTCAGAGGGCAGAACAGGCAACGAGCTGTGAATGAGATCCTGCTCCTGAAGGACAAGAAGCACCCCAACATTGTCAACTCTTTGGACAGGTGAGTGCTTCAGCTCTTATGCCGGGCCCGGGCCCTGCCTTAACCTTTCCTGGCATCCGTAGTCTGTAGCCTGTTTTGAAAATGCCTGAGCCAGCCACATCTTCCCAAAACAACAGCCTGGCAGGTCACTCCCTCCACGTGCTTCTGTTGCTTTGCTTTGGTTTTTCCTTCAAGTTGACCCCGTTTGCTGTGTCTCCCAACAAGTGCTGATGAACCACAGCAGAAATTATTTCCCTTGGCTTCTTCTTCCCAGCCCTTTTCCAGTGCTACAGATGCCAGGAAGACCAGGTTCTTGTTTCCACAAATGCCTCATTTGCCCATTTTTCGCTGGCCTTGCCTGTTTCTGAAGGGACTTTCTGAAAGCTTTTCTGACTGCTTTTGTCCCAAGTGCTGCACGGCCTCCTCCCCTGGATAAGCCTGGCAGTTGTGTTGCCTTGTTCTGGAGGGAATGCTGGAACTGATGAGTGCAGAAGCTGAACCAGCTGGGGGCAAGTGTTGTGGTTCCACAGTGATCTGGGCAGTTGCTAAACTGCATTTTTCACCTGCTTGCCATCTAAGGCCTCTCCTTTCTCACAGGTGTCTCCTTCTCCTTTAGACTGTGCAGATTCCAAGGGCTGGGCAGCCTGGCAGGAATGTCTCTCCATCTGATTCTGTCCTCAGTGACAAGTGACCTGGGAACAAAACTCCACTCCAGGCTTTTCCATGGGGGAATGGAGCACTGCCCCTTCATCTCCATGCCATTGTTTTCCTCTTCCAGCTTCCTTGTTGCTGGAGATCTCTGGCTGGTGATGGAATACATGGATGGAGGAACTTTGCAGGACGTTGTCAGACAGACACGCATGGCTGAAGGAGAGATGGCAGCTGTCAGCCGGGAGGTGAGGGCTCCTGCTTGTCACTCCCACGGCTGGGACACGATGCTCCTTCCAAACAGGCCGTGAGAACAGGAGTGGCTCCATGCTCAGGGCTTTGTGTCTGTGTTGTTTTCATGAGCTGGAGAAGAAAGAGCCTCTGCAGTGAACGGCCTGCCAGCATCACTGCGCTTCTACTCTGCTCTTGTTCTCTCTCCTGCTGTTGTGGTACTCTCTGTCTGCTTTGGATTTGATTTGCTGTTCTCAGCTTTGCCTTGAGCCGTTTGCCTGGAGCTTGTGTGCACTGCACTCCTGGCCTGTCACAGCAAAGCTGCTGCTGGCAGAATCCTGAACTGTCCTTTCTTGTGGGATATATTCCGGCCATTGGTTTTTACCCTCGTGTTTCTTGTTCTCTCTCAGTGTCTGCAGGGCCTGGATTTCCTCCATTCCAACCGGGTGATGCACAGGGATCTGAAGAGCTCCAACATCCTCCTGGGAAGGGACGGCTCTGTCAGGCTGGGTGGGTGTTCCTGGCCAGGCACGGCGCTCCCGGGCTGCGGGTGTGGGGCTGCTTCCCAGTGAGGGCCAGAGCCCCACAAGGGCTGCTGGGGGCACTGCCCGGCCCCTGCTGCCAGCTGAGAGCGGCTGCCCCTGCAGAGAGCTCAGGAGAGGAGCAGGCTGCCAGCAGTGCCTTTGCTCTGGCTATGGCCCTTCCAGAGGGGCAGCAGTGGGAATCTAAAACTCCAAGGGAATCAGTAAAAGCCACTGCATGAAAGCTGAGGGTTTCTTTAGGGGTCCAGTTCCATCTTTCCTTGGCTACAGCCCTGAGGACTTTTCCAGCTGACTTCACTACTGCATTCCCAGGCTGAGAGTGGGGAATCTTTGGGCTTGGTTTCCTCATTCCAGCTGCCTTTGACAGTGTTTGTTTCTGTCCTCAGCTGATTTTGGCCTCTGCGCTCAGCTCAGCCCTGAGCGGGACCAGCGCAGCTCCATGGTGGGCACTGCTCACTGGATGGCCCCAGAAGTTGTGAGCAGATCTCCTTATGGCCCCAAGGTGGACATCTGGTCCTTTGGCATTGTGACCATCGAGATGGTGGAAGGAGAACCTCCTTACTTCAGGGAAACGGGGGCCATGGTAAGAGGCAAATTCTCCAGTGCTTGCAGAGGCCTGTGAGCCCAGGGGGCCCCTGCACTGGGAGCAGCAGCTGGAGCTTTCTGCACATGGGAAGGGAATTCCCAGAGGACTCCAGCCTCAACACAGAGGAATATTCTGCACTCTCCAGCAACAATTTGCTTTGGGATTTACGCTGTTGCAGCTCTTCTGGCTGTGAGGATGACCTGCAAATGTGAAGCAAGTGCATCAGCTCTAATGTTATCTTGCAAGAAAACCCCAAACCAACCCCAAATCCCACCCCCAAACCCAACAAGTTTTCTGCAGGAGTTTCTAAAAGAGGTTTTGCGAGATGATCTCCCCCCTGATTCTTCTCACTGGGAAACTTATCTAAAACCTGAACATGATTGTTTAACATCCCCATAGTCTAACATATTTCTCTCCTAGTCCAAGCTACTTTCTCTGTGTCACCAAGCCTGAGCTTTCAGCATCACAAACCTCCTGTTTCTGGCCTGGCAGTTTCTGGGATGGGGCACCAGGAATGCATTTACTTGAGTGTCAGTGGCACTGCAGAGATGCACTTGATGTCAGAATCCTCTGAAATGACACAGGCAGACCACACTGACTCTGGAAAATGGCCTGTAAAGCTGGTGTCCACATTTGGAGAAGCAAAATGTTCTATTTCTGATGGAGGTTCCTACTAACAAAGCCAGCCAATGAAACTGGCTCTCAAGGCGAGATCATTTGGATGCTGCAGTGGCTGTGGCAGCCCCAGGGTTTGGGTTTTTTGGCTGGCATAGAAAAATGAGCTCTGGGCAGCATCTCTGCCAGGGAGGAAAGTGGCCCTGGAGCTGGGGCTGAGGAGGCGGGGTGGATGTGAGCAGGTGTGGGTGTGAAGGAAGCTGGCAGAGCGCTGAGTTTGCTTTCCCTGCAGGCTCGCGCTCTGATCCGGCAGAACGGGACCCCGCAGCTGCAGGAGCCCAGGCGCCTGTCGGCTCTGCTGCGGGACTTCCTCGAGTGCAGCCTGGAGCCGGACGAGGAGCGGCGCTGGGCTGCCCAGGAGCTGCTGCAGGTGAATGCCAAGGGCTGCAGGGCAAGCAGCAGCGCCAGGGAGGGGTTTTCTTCTGGGGCCCCCTGCCACAGTCTCCAGTCTCGCTGCTTTCCACACGCAGAGCCAGCAGAATCCTCGCCTGCTTTGGCTTGCCAGGCTCCTTTCCAGCTCATCTGGGCCTGCTGCCCCACAGCCAGCAGGGGCATCTTCAAGCAGCTCAGGGGGCTCAGAGCCCTGCCTGACCTGAGCTTGGATGTTTCCAGGGAGGAGGCACCTCCCACATCTCTGGCCACCTTCTCTCAGTGTTTCCCCACTCTCCTGGTTCAAAAATTCTTCCTTACATCTGATCTGAGCCTGCTTCCCTCTCTTGAGTTTCAAAGCATTTCCCTTTGTCCTGCTGCAACAGAGCCTGTGAGGAACTTGACTCTGGGAAGTAACGGTTCATTTCTTTCTTTTCTATCTTTTTTGCAGCACCCATTTTTATCATCAGCCAAGCCTCTCTCCAGCCTGACCCCTCTGATCACTGCAGCGAAGCAACTGAGGGAGCAGCGGAGGAGATGAAGCACTTGAGGACAGCTTTTAGTTACAGTAGTTAGGACAACTAGTTAGTTATGGTAGTTAGCACTGCTAGTTAGTTATGATAGTTAGCACTGTTAGTTGTTAATGGTAATTAGCACTGCTAGTTAGTTATGGCAGTTAGCACTGCTAGTTGGTTAGGGTAGTTAGGACAGCCTCTTTGTTATGGTTCTTATGACAGCCTCTTTGTTATGGCAGGTTTTTGAATAAAAACTCTTCTAAACCTCAACTCCCTTGACGTGTCCCTTCCTCCTCCCGCTGTGCCTCAGCTGCCCGGAGCAATGGGAGGGGAGAGCGGGCCCAGCCTGGCCCAGAGCTGAGCCCCAGCAGAGCCCTGGCAGAGCCCAGAGCAGCCTCGGCACCTGCAGAGTCAGCCTGGAAGGAGGCGCTTGGAGCCTTCTGGGCTGCACCCGGCTCTTGGTTACAAACTGTGTGTGCTGGAAAATGCCACCGGCTCTGCAGGAGGGCAGAAGGGGCCCGGGGAAGGCCCAAGTGCTCCATGCAAGGGAAAAACCTGCCCTGGCTTTCTGATAAATAACCAGGTAGTGTTGGCTTTTGCTATTATGTATTGACTTCTGCAACTTAATCACAACGAGTTTGATAAAGTACAGTTTGTAATCACTTTTCACTGCTTTTGCTATGGTATAATTTGTCAGCTTCTTGTGCCCTGGCCCCTGTGTAGCTCGTATCCTCAGGACATCATTTATGGATGATATTTTAGTTTGTGGACAGTGTGAAAAACATACATTATAGTTTTGGCTTTTGCCAAATATTAAAGTGGATGCCATGTGTTGTGCATTATAATGTTAACTTTTGCAGAAGTAGCTGTAGTTCTGAAATAATAACTAATGCTTTTCTTTTTGTATCTAACTGACAATAATGAGAATGATTCAGAGATATTTGTGAAGTAGCTAATGTTGATTTAAAGTACTTGTGGAAGTAGCTAAAACCATCTGCCTGGTCTGATAACATTTAAGGAAGGGATGTGGTGAGGAGCCCTGCCACTGACCCTTCCACTGTCAATCACTGTCACCTGCTGAAACCACAGAACAGGGGGCCCCTGTGAGCAAGTGACACACAACCCTCAAAACAGCAATCCACGGTTCCTGCACGTACTCTAAATAGGCAGGTTGGGGGTCAAACCAACCTAAAGAACTCCTGGAACATGTAAACGAGTTCAAAGAAATGTTTGAATATGTATAATTATTATGAATATGTATTTGAACAATACAATGGTAAAAGTAGCCAAGAAGAGTTGCTGTGGTTAACCTCTGTGCCTCTGGCCATTGCCAAGCACCCAGCACTGTTACTGATTTGTCCCTTATTAAACTTTTAGAAATTCCAAAGAGTGAGGCTCCTTTCTCACAAAACCCAAGGTGCTCACCCTTGTTGTTCTCCCAAGCCAGGGAGACGTTGTCTGGAGGGAGGAGGAGGAGGCTGTGAGAAAAAGGAAAATGCCCTGGTCTGGAGACCCATGGGAGTCTTCATCTCCCAGCCGTGGAGGACAGGTCCCAAATAAGAGGAATAGATTTCAAGGTTATGGTGGGAAGCTTGCTTCTCCCATAGATCTTTGCAGGCACATGCTGATTTATGTAAAGTTATCTTACCCCATTGGCCCGTTGGCCTAATTACCCAAGTTCAACCCCTATTACCCATCTCTGGTTAGTCCCTAGAATGTTCTCCTCTCTCTGTCCCTCCATTGGCCCTGGTTTACTGCATTCCTCTGCCCCTGTTTCCCCAGTAGCTGACCCGACCCTTATCCCCTCCTTTGCCCCATTTTCCCCCATATCCATTGGACCCTGACCCTCAGCTCCACCCTCACTACCCCATATAAAAACCCCCTGTGCCCTCAGCTTGCACCCTGTCTTTGTCCCTGGACCCTGTTCAGCTGTGGACCCTGTTCCTGTACCAATAAACCCAGTTTGCTGGAGATCATACACAGACCCATCCTGCCCACTGTGTCAGCTTTATGAAGCAGCCCTGAGCTTTGGGCTCCTGAGTGCCGGACGCTCCAAGGGCCTCGGCAGCGCCAGGACGCTCCAGACTGGGACAGCCAGGCAGGTGAGGAGGAAGTCACTGCCCCTTTCCCCTCTCTGCTGCTCCATCTCCCAGCTCAGCATCGCTGCAGGACAGCCTCACTACCAACATCATCCTGCCATGGATGGAGTGGGGGGGATCTCCTTCCCCTTCCCTCTGGCACGGAAGCAAATCCCATTTTCTCCTTCTCCACCCTCCTTCCTCTCCTCATTCTGTCCTTCATCCATTCATGTTCCTTTTCCATCTCCTTCCTCCCTTGTTCCTTCTTCTTTCCTCTCCTTCTGCTTTTCCTTTTTCCCTTCTCCCTGTCTCTTCCTCTCCTTGTCCTTCCTCTCCTTGTCCTTCCTCCCCCAGGCACTCAGCTGCAGACAGAGACCAGGGAGAACAAATCCCTGCCACAGAACCTCGTGGAAGAGGCCATTTGGAACGGCTCCACGGCGCAGGAATCCAACGGGGAGGAAAAGCCCCAGAGATCCCACACGAGGAGGGGCTGCAAACCCAGCCCGGGGAGCTGTGAGGAGGCAAAACCCTCCCTGTGCTGGGAAGGGTGTGGAAAATGTGAGAAGAGCTTCAGGCAGAGCTCAGCCTACTCCTGGTGCCTCCAAAGACGGCGGTGCCAGATGCAGAGATCCATTGGGATGCAGAGATCTCCCCACAGATCCACGGGGATGCAGAGATCCCCCTGCAGATCCATGGCAATGCAGAGATCTCCCGCAGATCCATGGGGATGCAGAGATCCCCCCGCAGTCCCTGGAGGAGCCGCGCTGGAGCACGGGGATGCCTGAGAGGAGGCTGTGACCCCGTGGCCAGAGGGGCCCCGCTGGAGCAGCCTGTCCTGGAAGGACTGACCCCGGGGCACAGTGACCCACGCTGCAGCAGTTGGAGGGGGCTGTGTCCCATGGGATGGACTCAGGTTGGAGAAGTTCCTGGAGAAGTCTCCGGTGGGAGAGAGCCCAGGCTGCAGCGGAGGAACGACTCCTGTCCCTGAGCAGAGGGAGAAGCCCCGGGGGATGAACTGAGCATGGCCCCATTCCCTGTCTCCGGCACTGCCGGGGAAGGAGGTGCAGCTGGAAGGAGGGAGGGGTGGGGGAAGGTGTTTTGAAGGGTTTTCCTTTACTTTTCACAGTCCTTCTCTGAGTTTGTTAGCAATAACTTTAATTCATATCTCCAGTTTTGGGCCTGTTTTACCCATGATGGTGTTTGATGAGGGAACTCTCCTGGTCCTTAGCTCAACTCCTGAACCCCTGGTTAAATTTTGTCTCCTCTGTCCGGCTGTGGAGGGCAGTGAGAGAGCGGCTTTGGTGGGCGCCTGGCATTGGGACAGCATCACCGCACTCCAATGGGACACGTCCTCGTGTGGCCCTGTGCTATGGTGATGCTGTTGCTGTTGCTTTTGCCTTTCTTATGGTTTTATCTTTTGCATTAAATGCCTGTGAAGCGGCCCCGGTGTCTCTGGTGTTCCCCTGGCGCCGGCAGCCCCGTCCCTTCCCCTGCTCCCGTTCCATCCCGGCTGGAGGAGCCCTGGAGCTGCCGTGGGGGCCGTGGGGCTGCCCCGGGGGCTGCGCCCCGAGCCG
>JAYDZK010000099.1:1045353-1063606 GCA_034509185.1 Euphonia xanthogaster
ATTCCAGCTTCTAATCTGCATCCCACCAATGCCAATGCCAAGGCCAATGCCAATGCCAATGCCAATGCCACCCCTCCTAGATATGAAGATGCCTTTTCCAAACCCTATTTCCTCCATCCCATCCCACCCCTCCCAAACCCCATTCCTCTCTTCCAAACTCCATCCCACTTCTCCCAATCCACATCCCAGGCCACCCCAAACCCCATCCCAAACCTCCCAATTCACATCCCACCTCTCCCAATCCCCGTCACACTCCATCCCACCCCTCCTGAGAGTATTGAGGGTGCTGTGAGATCACATAATTTTTGGGGTGGAATTGAGCCATTTTGAGGTGGAATCATGTCCTTAAGGCGTGGGACTGAGCTATTTTAGGTTGGGATTTAGCCATTTTCAGTGGGATTGAGTAATTTCGATGTAACAGATTGATCCTTCTTCTATTTGGACTGCAAAACAATGGAGAAAACTCTCCCACATTCCTCCAAATATCTCCTAGAACCCGAAAATTTCAGTAAAATGTTGGCAGTTCAGAGGTTTTATTCAAATTTTTTACCCCAACCTTGGGTGTTTTTAAAGGATAAACATGAATCAAAAGAAAATCAAGGCCAAAATAAAAAGATTTACATGTCAGCATCGTGTGAGTGTCCATGGAGTTGGCTTGGGTGGGTGGAAGAGCCTTTTTTAGAGGGGTCTCTACCCCATTGTGTTCAAAATTTTGGCCTTTGCCCCAGTCCATCACCATTTGGCTGTGCAAGACACCCATGGGTCAGAGAGAATTACTATAATGGAATTATTTAGGTTGGAAATGACCCTAAAGATTATCCAGTGTTGCTTGATACCAGAGGAAGAAATTATTGGATGGAGCAGATGAGAATTTTTGGGGTCTAAAGTCAACAAATCTGCTCTTCCAAATGAATTTCCAACATCAGTCTGTGTCCCAATGGATGTTCTTGCCCCTCTGTTCATCCAGGTGCCTACGGGGAACCAGAAGGATGTGGAGACCACAAGCCAGATGTCTTCCCATGTGGATCACCAGGAACATGGGTCACCCCCATGCTCTACCCAGCACGGATCCTCCAATATTCTTCCCGCAGTTGGAGCACTTGTAGGGCTTCTCTTACCAGTGGGTCCGTTGGTGTGAGGCCAAAGCAGAACTCTGGGTGAAGCTCTTGCCACACTTCAAGCACCTGTAGGGCCTCTCCCCAGTGTGGACGCGCCAGTGCTTGACTAGGTCAGAGCTACGGATGAAGCCCTTCCTACAATCAGTGCAGCGGAAAGGCCTCTCCCCGGCGTGCATCCGCTGGTGCATGAGGAGATCGGAGCTGGTCTGAAACCTCTTCCCACACTCATGGCACTCGTAGGGCCGTTCCCCAGTGTGGACGCGCTGGTGGATGACAAGGCTGAAGCTGCGGTTGAAGCTCTTCCCACACTCCAAGCAGTTATATGGCTGTTCCCCGGTGTGCAGCCGGCGGTGGCTGATGAGGTGGGAGCTCTGGATAAAGCCCTTCCCACATTCCAAGCAGATGTGTGGCCGTTCCCCAGTGTGGAAGCGCTGGTGGTATGTGAGGCTGGACCTCTTGCTGAAGCTCTTTCCACATTCCAAGCACTTGTAGGGGCGTTCCCCTGTGTGAAGGCGCTGGTGGACTACCAGGTCAGAGCTCTGGCTGAAGCTCTTCCCACATTCCCCACATGTGTAGGGCCGTTCCCCAGTGTGGATCTTCTGGTGGCGGATCAGGTGGGAGCTCCAGCTGAAGCTCTTCCCACACTCCAAGCACTTGTAGGGCTTCTCCCTCTCAGGAAGCTGCTCATGGATCACCAGCTCTGAGCTCTGGCTAAAGCTCTGGCTGTCTTCCTGGCACAGGGTGGGTCTTTCCTCCTCAGAGCTCCCTGGGCTGGGTTTGAAGCTGTGCCTCGTGGGGGATCTCCAGGGCTTTTCCTCCTTGCTGACTTCCTGTGCTGTGGAGCTGCTTAAAACAGCCTCTTCCACAAGGTTCTTACATGGGGATTTGTCTTCCCTGGTCTCTGTATGCAGGTCATTCCCTGGGGGAGGAGGGAAGAAGGAGAGGAAGGGAAAGGAGAGGAAGGAAGAAGGAATGAGCAAGTCAAAGGAACAAGGAGAGGAGGGATTGAGGAAAGAGAGGAAGGAATAAAGAGCAGGAACAGGGAGAGGAAGGAAGTGAGGAAGGCACAAGAATGAAGAATGGGAGGAATGAAAAAGGAGGAGGAAGGGAAAGAAAGAACAAACAAGGGGATGAAGGAGAAAGAAGAGGAAGAAATGAGGAAAAGGAAGAGGAAGGAGCATGAAGAAAAAGGAGGAAGGAAAGACAGGAAAGAGAAGGAACAAGGAAAAGAAGGAAGAAGAAGGAACAAGGAGAGGAGGGAAAAAGCAGAAGGGAGGGAGAAACAAGGAGAAGGGAGAAGGAAGGAGAGGAAGGAGATCTGCCTCTGTGCCAGAGGGAAGGGGAAAGACATCCCCAAATTCATACCCAGCAGGACAGCTGGGGTTGTCCTACAGCCAGGGGCAATGCTGGGCTAGGAGATGAGGCAAAAGAGAGAGAGAAAGGGGCAATGATTTCCTCCTCACCTGCCTGGGTGTCCCAGAGCATCTTCCTCTTCCTCGCGGTCTCCTCCTCCATCTGGCCAAAGTTAGAGAATGATAAATTCTGGTTGTGGCAGAAAAAACAAGATGTGAGTGTGCTGGATTGGAGATTCCTCCTGCCCAAGTCCATCTCTAGAAGTCACTGGGCATGTTGTCTCTATAAAAGTCCCCAAAACACTAAGACACAGCCCCCCAAACCCCAAGATTCAGCCAAAACCCACTAAAATAGAAAATAAATAGAAAATTCAGCCTGAAAAACTACAAACAGCCAAGATTTACCCCAAAAAACAACAAAAATACCAAGATCCACCCCCCAAAACCTTCAAAATATCAAGATTCTGCCAGAGAAAAATCTCCCAGGAGGTCCCCCTCTCTGGTCTCTCCACTTCGGTGTTTCAATGGTCCCCCTTCTCCAGGCTGCTGGGGTTCCTCTGTGTATTGGGGATCCTCATTTTAGGATGCCAAGGGTCCTGAGAATCCCAAAGGTCTCCCCACTTTGAGGCTCTGGTGGTCGCTCTTCTCTGTGCTGCTGGGGGTCCAATGGGTCGTGTCCCCCCCTCCGCCGTGGTTCCCCTGCTTAGGGATACCAAAGATTTTGGAAGTCCTGTGAGTGTTTTCTCCTCTCACCATCTGCTTCAAGATGCTGGGCGTTCCAGAGTTCCCCCCCACCCTGGGTTTCCAACTTTGGCGTTCCTTGGGGGGGCCCTCTCCAACCTATCACCCTCCCCTGGCTGCCGGCGGTCCCCCCTCTCTGGCTGCTCCGTTTCTGGCTCCCGAGGGTACCCCCTCTCCAGGCTTCTCCCTCCCCGTGCTCGACCCTCCTGCAGGCGGCTGGGGATCCCCCAGCTCCAGTACGGCCTCTCTCCGGGGCTCCCCCCCACACCTCGGCTCTTTCGAAGGGCCCCCAAAACCGGTGTCCCATCCCCCCGCCAGCACCGGGCAATGGCCACGAGGGCGGGCTGGCAATGGAGGCGGCGGGCCCTGAGCAGAAGCACCGACCCGCAGCGCGGCTCCGAGCGCCCGGCATCCCCCGGCCCCGCCGGGGCTCCGCGGGCAGCCGCCACCGGAACCACTCCAAAAATCCCCACCTCCCGGGGACCCTCCACCATCCTCTCAAGGGGCATTTCCGGCTCAGCTTTGGATTCCCGGAAGCTCCCAAGATCCCACTCCCAGAAAAACTCTACCAGGAGCTCCGCATGATATTTGCGGCGAGCTCCCCCTCCCCCATCACCTGCGGGATGCGGAGGGGAGGAACGATGCTCCCGGGGCGGGGGGCTGCGGTTGCAACGAGCTGTGGGCTTGTGGCTCCTCCTGTTCCTGCCCCTCTTCCTGTCCCTCTTCCCTTCCTCTTTCCCGCCTCCTCCTCCTCCTCCTCCGGCTACTTCTTTTTCTGCTGAATCCTTACTCTTCCTCGTCGTCCTTCTTGCGTCCTCCCCCTGCTTCTCCTTGTTCATCCCTTCTTCTCCTCTTCTTCCTCCTCTTCCAGGCACCCTACCTGTGTGTATAGACAGGGAAAACAGAGGCTGGAGAGCAGCTGCGGCAAGGGGCCTGGCGATCCTGGTCGATGCCCATGCGGATCTGAGTCAGCAGTGCCCTCGAAGCCAGGAGGACCGTCCGTGTGCTGGGTGCATCGGACCCAGCATCGCCGGCCGGGCCAGGGACTGCACTCACGGCCAAAACATACTGGTGGGGATAGGAATTGAATTAATTACCTGTCAAAATAACAGCAGGATAATGAAAAGTAAAATGGATTCTATAAACACCTTCCCTGACCCCTCCCTCCTTCCTGGGCTCTCCCTCCTCCCTCCAGCAGCACAGGGAGATGGGAATGGGTGTCACAGTCAGTTCATCGCACCTTGTTCCTCCTCCTGCTGCTCAGGGACAGAAGTTGGGAGTCCTTCCCCTGCCCCAGCGTGGGTCCCCACAGGGCCTCAGGTCCTTCCAGCAAAGCTGCTCCAGCGTGGGCTCCTCTGCCCAGGGATCCACAGGGCCCTGCATGGAGGCTGCTCCAGCACGGGCTTCCCACGGGCTCACATCCTTCTTTTCGGGCATCCCCCTGATCCGGCATAGGCTCCCCCAGGAGCTGCAGGAGAATCTCAGCTCCAGCGCCTGGAGCAGCTCCTGCCCCTCCTTCTGCACAGCCCTGGGTGTCTGCAGAGCTGTTCCTTTCACATGGTCCCACTCTGCTCTTCTCTGCACCCGATTCCATCTGCGCAAGAACATTTTCTTTCTTGAATCCATTATCCCTGGGTGTCACTGCCATCTCTGTTTGACCCAACCCTGGCAGTGGTGTGTCTGTCCTGGAGCCAGCTGGTGTTGGTTCTCCTGGACACAGGGAAGCTTCTGGCAGCTTCTCACAAAAGCCACCCCTGTAGCCACCCTGCCACCAAAACTTGGCCACACAAACCCAACACAGGCACTAATGAAAGACCCCTGTAAG
Source organism: Euphonia xanthogaster (assembly GCA_034509185.1). Taxonomy (NCBI): domain Eukaryota; kingdom Metazoa; phylum Chordata; class Aves; order Passeriformes; family Fringillidae; genus Euphonia; species Euphonia xanthogaster. The sequence continues at coordinate 1,050,390 of JAYDZK010000099.1, forward strand.
GCCCTTGCTATGTCTTTGGGAACTATTGGTCAGGTCACCCCTCGTGTCACAGGTCCCACCTGGCCTGCCCCATTTGTCCAGAAGGACAGAAAGGAAAGAGAGAAGAGAAAAGCAGGAGGTAGGAGAGAAGGAGGTAGAGAAAGAGGCAGAAAATGAGATTCTGGGAACAAAAGAGGGATGGGGAGATGCACCAGGATGGCAAGAGAGACAGAGACGTGGAGAGGGCTATCTGTGGTTACTGCAGGCTCTGCTTTTTGCAGAGATGGGTGGCACCAAGTTCTGCTGGTGGGCTCCTGAAGTGAATGTCAGTGCCTTTCCTTGGGAAGTACAACACATGGGCCCATTGTTGGTGTGCAGGCGATGGCCACCCAGGGGAGGGAAAGACCGGCAACAGATTTCTGTCCTGGCACCTTTCGTGTGGGAGCAATTCCCGGGCTTGCTCAATTGTGGGAGGTGGGCTCAGGAGGAGGTAAGAGCAATCTCAATAACCCACCATCAAAATTAGGAGCCCAGCTCCGTGGTCAGCCTCAGAGCTGGGGCAGTTCTCATGAACAGGAGATACTCCAGGAATGCCCCTCATTCCCCCCCCTGCCTCCTGGTCACCTTCTGCAGGTAGAGGAAGGATGATGAACCCAAGTATTAATCCCCTCACCCCTGTTGCCATCTGACTGCAGCTGCACCCTGAGCACCCCAGGGAACTGTTGGTACAGGTAAGGGAGGATGTCATGAGACCCCCCCTTCACACCATCTAATTTCCTCTTTTCCACCCTTCTCCTATGCCTTTTCCATAGTATCTCCAAGCCCCCTGAACTCTGTTTGAGGTCCCAGCCCCCTCCCATTCCCCACACCATGGGTCTGAGCTCCCCTAAGAGCTCCTTACTTGTCAGCGATGGAGAGAAAGGGGGAGACTGACTCAGTGATCAGGATCCGATTTTATTGTGGGATACAAGCACTTATATACTATTTTAGGGAGACTAGTAATGTGTACTACAATGATTAGGTTGAAATCACATACACAAACTTATGCATATAACAACATCTCTTGCTTGCAGAGTTTAATAGGATTTTCTTTTTCCAGTAAACCTGTCTAATTAAATCTTCTTGCTATCTAGGTCTAATTTTCAAAGTTCTGTTTGCTTTCACCAAGGCATCCTGTTATCAAATCTCTTATGTTAACCAGGTCCTAAGTCCTTCATATGTCTTGTATCCCCCAACATTCCAATACTTACCCACACCTGGATGTGCTCCCAGTACCACCAGTACCATGTACAGCCTCAGCTCCCAGGAAATGGAAAGCAAAGAGGTGATTGGTGACAGTCAATGTGGCTTTGCAAAGGGGAAATCATGCCTGACAAATTTGGTGACCTTCTATGGCCATCCTACAGCATTGGTGGATGGGGCAGAGCAGCTGATGTTTTCTGTCTAAACTTATGCAAAGAATTTGACACTGTCTCTCACAACATCATTGTCTTCAAAGTGGAGAGACATGGATTTGATGAATAGAGCACTTGACTGATAAAGAACTGTCAGGATGGCTGCATGCAAAGTGTTGTGGTCAATGGCTCATTGTCCACGTGGAGAGTAGTGATGAGTGGAGTCCATACTGGGGCCAATACTATTCAGCATTTATGTTGGTGATGTGGACAGAGAGATTGAGGCACCTGCAGCATGTTTGCTGATGACACTGAGCAGTGTGGTGCAGCACAGAGTAGAGGGAAGGGATGGGCCATCCAGAGGGCCCTTAACAGGCTTGAGAGGTGAGGCCGATGAAAACCTCATGAAGTTCAACGAAGCGAAGTGCAGGGCCCTACACCAGAGTCATGGCACTCCCAAACACACAGCAGGCCGCATGGAGAGATGATCAAGAGTGGCCCTGTGGAGAAAGACTTAATGGTGATGGTAGATGCAAAAGTCAGCAGGTGCTGGCAGTGAGCACTCCCAGCCCAGAAACCAATGGAGTCTTGGGCTGCATTCAAAGGACTGTGGCCAGCAGATTGAGAGAGGTGACTTTGCCCCTCTACTCTGCCCTTGTGAGACCCCACCTGGAATCCTGAGCACAGGTCTGGTGTCCCCAGCATGAGAAGGACTTAGAACTGTCAGAGAAAGTGAAGAGGACGTCATGAAGTTAGTAAGAGGACTGGAGCATCTTCTCTATGGAGGCAGGCTGAGAGAGCTGGGGCTGTTCAGCCTAGAGAAGGTGAGGTCGTGTGGAGACCTCAAAGCACCTGTGCTGGTTCTGGCTGGGGTGGCCCAGTTTCCTTTGCAAGGGTGGTGGTGGAGCTGTGTTTGGGGTTGTGCTGAACACAGGGCTGAGAACACAGACAGGGGTTTGTCCTTGCTGAGCTTGGCCAGAGCCAAGGCCTTTCCTGCCCTTTGTATGGCCATAGTGGAGACGGAGTGGAGGTGCATGGGAAGTTGGGAGGGGTCACAGCCAAGACAGGTGACCCCATCTGACCCAAGGGATATTCCAGACCTTATGGCATCATGCTCAGGATAGAAAGTAGGGGGAAGGGGGAGAAAGGAGGGGATGTTTGCAGTGGAGGCATTTGTCTTCCCAAGTCATGATTCCATGGGATGCGGTTGTGCTGTCCTGGAGGTGCTGAACACCTGCCTGCCCTTGGGAAGCAGTGAATGAATTATTTGTTTTGATTTCCTTGTGTGATGGTTTTTGCTTTCTGTATTAAACTGTCTTAATCTCAACTGACAAGTTTTCCAGCTTTTACCCTTCCAATTCTCTCCCCAGTCCTGCTGGGGGAAGCATGAGCAAGCAACTGTGAGGGGTTTGCAAGCTGGATGGGATTAAATCACAAAACTGCTTAAGCAGTAGATGGCAAATATCTGTTTGGGATGGGCTTCAGAAATCATTCCTTCTGAATAAGAAAGAAATGGGAAGTGAAGAGCAGTGTCAGCTATCACCTTCCAGGCATGTGGAGAACCCAGTCTACATATTTTGGCAAGTAACACCCTTGCAAAGGCCCATGGTTTGCAGGACTCTAAGCAGTAACAATGCTTTAGAGTATTTGCATAAATGTATCATTTCTCCTTCCTGAGATCAAACTCCTGTAGCTGGAGATGAGAAGGAATTTTCCTTCATAATCTGCATCTCACTCACTTGTGTCCCACAGGTGAGCACCATGATATAGCTGTAATCAGAAAATATTTAAAAATAACAGGGTGACATGAATGGCTGAAACACAGTGGCCTGTGAAATTCATGAATCTCTCCTGTTCATGAATCATTAATCAGTAGAAAGAGCGATCCTGTATTCCTTCGTTTCCCTCCATCCTATGGACTAATTGGGATATAGAACTGTTAAATAGGGATTTAATCCAGACTGGAGAATTTATAAGATATTTATTATTGTATACAATGGATCAGATAAACTGATAATGCAGCCAGCATGTCAGGGTGGAGCAGAAAAGATGATTACTCAGAAGTTAAGTGCTCCAGCAATGCTCAGGTGATAACCAGTATTTTAATGATCATCTGAGAAGAATTTGAGTAGCCCAAGGGAGCTGAAACCGCCCACTGTGCCGTAATCAGCGTCAAAAAACCCCTTCTCAATAAACAGCTCCATAATTTCTAGTTGGAAAAAACAAGGGGCGAGATTTGTACAGTGTGACATCTAATGAAGGCACATTTACAACACATGCCAAAGATTAAGTTTCTCTAGAAGTGACTGACTTGTAAGAGAGAACCCAGTTACAACAATTGGCAGGAGGAGACAATGTCTCAATGTCTCAGTGGGGGAAAGCTCACTCACTAGTGGAGTAAGATCAACTTCAGTTCTGTGTTTAGAGGGCTTTTCTTTTTCCTTTTTAAAACTTGTATTAAACTGCCTTGGCCATTCTCCAGCCAGGCCATTCATCAGCCAGCTTGAATGTAAGGACGGGGCTCAGGTTTCTGTAGTACCACACCAACCGGAAATTACTTCTATGTGATTTTGCTATCAATGAACAAACAGGTCATTTGAAGTATTACTAATTTCAAAAACAAACCCTTTTGTCTTCACAAAAGATACATGAGAAAGGACGCTGTTGGTGTCAACCAGTGTAGGGCTTAACACTGGAAGACTACAACTTCCTCTGCATTGTCCATGTATTAAGGAAACTTCAAGGTCTGGGAAATGGGTCTTCCTCATTCTGAGACTCTCTGGCCATCATACTCCTGCCAGAGTATGATAGCTTTCACTGCTGGGATCAGAGCCCCTTCACAGTGGTGGCTGAAGTGCCCTGACAGGACCTGCAGGACCCTCCCATAACCCCCACTCTCTGTCAGACCAGGTTTCCTCACTGGTTCCACCCCAGGTCTCCCATGGCAGTCTCAGCTGTTTCATTCCATAAAGCAGTTGGTTCACAGTGCAGTAACCCAGAAACAGCCCGTTGATGCCTCCCAGGAGGGACTCCCAACAAAGGAACCCCTTGGCTTTATTTTCTCACAGTCCAAGTGTGCCCCAGTCTCAAGTCTCAGCTCTTGCTCCTGCAGTATCTCTCAATGTCCCTCCCTGGGCTGCACCACAGGCCTCTGAGCCCTTTATTGTGCCAAGTCAACAGTTCATGGCTTCTTGTCTCTCTGGACTCCCCCCAGAGTTCAACCTGCAGCTCCATTGCAGCTGCCCCCGAGCCCCCTGCACCAGGTGTGTTCATAACCCTGCAGGGTTTCCTGGTGCCCAGGGACATTGTGACACTGCAGGGCATCATGGAAACAAGGGAACTGTATTGGGTTTTCATGGTTAGCTTTTGGTTGTGGGGGCAGGGGGCTACAGGAGTGGCTAATGTGAGAAGCTGTCAGAGTCTTCTCCCACATCTAGTAGAGACAATGCCAGCCAGCTCCAGGATGGACCTGCTGCTGGCCAAGGATGACCCCATCAGAGATGGCAGTGATAATATATTTAAGAAGGAGAAAAACCCCAACCTTCTTGTACAAATGGAATTGGGTGCAGAGAAGAGCAGAATGAGAGTATGTGAGAGGAACAGCTCTGCAGAAGGAGGGTCAGGAGGTGCTCAGGAGGTGCTAGAACAGAGGTTCCCTTGAGATTTGATGCCCAAAGAGGGCTGTGAACCTGTGGGAAGTCCATACTGGAGCAAGTGGATGCTTTAAAAAGGATGTGATGACTTGGGAAGACCGTGCTGGAGCAGACACCCTGCAAGGACCTGGAAACCTGCAGAGAGAAGAGCCCACATTGGGACAGCTTTGCTGGAAGGACTTGCGGCTCTATGGGGGACCCATGCTGGGGCAGGGGAAGGACTCAGACTTCTTTTCCTAAACAGCAGCAAGAACAAGGTGTGATGAACTGACCATGACCCCCATTCCCATCTCCCTGCACTGCTGGAGGAAGGAGGGAGAGCCCAGGAAGGAGGGTGGGATAGGGAGGTGGTGTTTTTAGGATTTATTTTATTTCTCATTATCCTGCTCTGATTTGGTTTGTAATAAATTCAGTTCTCAGTTCCAGGCTGTCTGTCTTGACCATAATTGTGGTCGGTGAGGGATCTCTTCTGATCCTTATCTCAACTCTTGTGCCTTTCCTTTTATTTTCTCTCCTGTGTCCAGATGTGGAGAGTAAGGACAGAGTAGTTTTGGTGGTACCCAGCAGCCAGCCAGGGTCAACCCAGCACCAAATCCTACATGGTCCAGGATACAGGAAAAGCTTTGGAAGAAGTTCCACACTCATCAAGCACCAGTTGATCCATACTGGGGAGACCCTCTGGATGCCAAAACTATGGAAAAGGCTTCACTGTGAGCCCAAAGGTCCTGGAACACCTCTAGGACCCATCTGGGGGAGGTCTTTACAAGTCATCTGGCTCCAGAAAGAGGCACAGGAGTCAAGGTCCTGCCAGAACTACCATCTGAAGTAGAAGGTGGTGACAAGCCTTAAGGCCAGGGCCCCAGGAACACCTGAGGCTTTCAAGCTAGACTCTGTGAGCCCCAGGAAGGGGCTCACATAGCCTCTCATCCTGCCTCCAAAATCCCTTGGGATCGCCCATCCATCTTTGCATTCCCCCATCCAAGATCTCCAGACTCCCGAGATGAGCACAAAGGAGTGGAAGTCTCCGACTAGGGAGGCCATAAACCCCAAAATTCTACCTCCATTCACCAATTTTCTGTTTTCCTCTGCTTCTCCCCTTTCCGTGTTCTGCCACAGCGGGTGGGAGCAGCCAAGAGCCCAGCGCTGCCCATCCAGACCTGCCCCAGCTCCATCCCTGCTCCTCCCGCGGAACAGAAGGGGTTTTGGGGGGAAGGGTGGGAGCTGGTTGTGGGAGGAGGAGGAGAAGGAATGGACGAGGAAGACTGAAGAAGGAACAGGATAAGGAACGGAGATAAGAGGAGAAGGAGGTGGGAGTACAGGGGACGAGGTGGAGGAGAAGAAGCGGAGGTAGGAGGAGCAGGAAGCAGAAAAGAAGCTCACGGGGCCGCGGTTCAGTGTATGCGCAGCCCCTCCCCTCGGGAGCATTGCCTCCGCACCTACATCCCGCAGGTGACTGGGGAGGGGGAGCTCGCCCCAAATATCTTGGGGGGAGGGGGTGTGTGTCCCTGGGACCATTTTTTTTGTGGGGGGGGAAGATATTTCAAGTTCACCCCAAATATCTTGGGGGTGGGTCTCTTGTTTTTTTCGGAGGATGGGGGAATATTTCGTCCTTGCAGGATTCCAAACCTGAACCGCAAAAGCGCCCTCTGGGGATTCTGCGGAGTCTCCAGGAGGTGTTATTTTGGGAGGACGGTCCCAGTGGCGCTTGCGGGCGGTGGGCGGGGGATCACCCCGCCTGCTGGGACTGCTCCTTCCCGGGTCCGGCCCCGCCGCCAGCCCAGACCTGCGTGGCACTCGCCGCTGCCGATGGCCGAGGGGAGGAGGTATGACACTGGTTTTGGGGACTCTCCCGGGAGAGCCGGATGGGGTGTGGGAGCACTGGGACCCCCAGAATAGGGACAGTGGAGAGGGGCCATACCGAAGCTTGAGGACCCGTAGCAGCCTGGAAGCGAAGGAAGAATGGAGAGGAGGGGGCCCGGTGAGGAGGGATCCTGAAAAGGAGGGAGTCTCGGGACCCGCCGGGACCCTGAAGTGGGGAACCTGGAGAGGGGAAACCCCTGGAAGCTTAGAGGGGAGGGAGGAACCTGAAAGGGGAAAGCATGGAGAGGGGGGACCCCCAGGAGTCTGGAGAGGGGGATCGCCTTGTAGCCCTGAGAGCGAAGGAAGGAGCCTGGAGAGATGGGGAGCCCTTGGATCCCCGGGAATGCTGAAAAGGGAACCCTGGAGACAGGGGACCCCCAGGGGCCTAGAGAGTGGGGACCCTGGAGAAGGGTGGTTATGACCAGCCTCTGAAGATTTAGAGTGGTGTTTATCAGTGTGCCTGTCTGTCTATCTGTCTATCTTCATGCGTATATTTTTTTTGAGAACTCCCAGTTTGGATGCAATGGAAAGGAGGTGAGCAACCATTTTGGTTATTATTATCTACAGAAATGCAACATTACAAAAGCATAAAAATAACATGTAAGAAGACATATAAGGAAAAGAAAGAAAGAGAAAGAAAGGATAAGAGTAGAAAGGTGTAACCATCTGTGGATCCAGACATGGGACTTGATTGTTGCAATTTTGATGCCTGTTGGTTGAAATGATGGTCACTGTCTTGATTTGTTGGTGCTGGGTGACACCCATGAAACACAGACTTCACTGGGTTAATATACAACTTGGGGTTATGCAGGAAGGTCCACATCCTTCCCCTGGAAGGGGGAGTTTGCACGGTCTGTTACAACACTGTGGGTTTATTGCAACACTGGATCATATGCAGTCCTCTGTTGGAAGGCTCCAGAAATGAGTCTGGGGCTCTTCAGAGATCTTTGGTGGTTTATGACATCTGTTAAGACATGACAGCTGTCTCTCAGTCATTGTAGTTGAGCTAATTATGCCCCATCAGAAGGGATGAAAACCTTCAGCCCTCTGTCTGAATGTCCCAGTATGTCCCTCAGGGAGGGGGGAGTTTTTACAACTGAGCCAGTTGTGTTAAGGATGAAATTGCCCTGCTCAAAAGCACTGCCTCACCTCGCTGGATCAGCTGCCTATAGGATTTTCCCCTTATTTTGCTCAAAGCCCAGCTTCTTGCTAAACCAAGGTTGATTTGTTGTGGTCATCCTCTGGGGCTCAGACCCTCTGCACCTGGGCTGTTCCCTTGCACATAATCAGCAAAGCCCCCCTGCTTTAACAAATGGCCAATTGTTTGAGCCATTAACCCAGAACATTCCAGTCTCTCACAGTGAGACCTTCAGAACCACTAACAGCTCGGAGAGGAGGAACCCCTGGGACCCCCAGCAGCCCAGAGAGCAGGGAGCCCTGGGATTCTGAAATGGTGAGCCTATAGAGGGGGAGACCCCCAACAGCCTGGGCAGGGGGGAGGGGCGTGGAAATGGGGGAGTCCCAGGACCCCTGTCATGGTCCACTGGTAGGGGAGTGATGTTTGTTATAAATTCCCATCAAGCTAAAGAAAGACCCAGACACATCTTATGTTTTGTTGTTCCCAACACTTCCATGAATTCTCGGCTCCTGCCACAGACTCGTCCAAGGCACTGGCTTACAAGTGTGTGGAGCAGCACAGCTCCACAATGTCCCCAATCCCACCACAGTTCATGTGGAGAATGGGAGAGGTGTGCTTTGCCCAGGCACAGCCAGGGAAGGAAGCAAAGAATATTTCCAGTGCTTCAATCCTGTGTTGGTGCTGCCATGTGCATGGGCTGGAGCTGGGCAGAGAAAAAACAGAGAGGGGAGAGAGGAGAATAAAGAGAGGCAGGGAAAACAGAGGAAAAAGAGTGAGGGGGCCTGATCTGCTCCTTTTTCCAGTTTACCTGGTGCAGCCTCTTGTCTAAACCAGACTTTTGGTGGGTTTTGTTCCTGTGGGCACAACTGTTCTTCAGTGGTTGAGACAGGGGGGCTGAGCACAAGTCTTGGGGCAGAGCAGGAAGTTCCTAGAATCACAGAGTAGGCTGAGTTGGAAGGGACCCATCACTATCACCAAGTCTAATTCTGGGACTTGCACAGAACACTCCAACAATCCCACCATAGGCTGACAGCCTTGTCCAAATGCTCCTTGAGCTGAGACAGGTTTGGAGCTGTGACCACTTCCCTGGGCAGCTTGTTCCAGTGCCTGACCAACTGGGGTAAAAACCTTTTCCTGATACCTCACCTAAACCTCCCTGACTCAGCTCCAGCTGTTTCCTTGAAACCTGCCACTGATCACAAGAGTGGAGAGGTTGGTACCTGCTCCTGTGCTGCCCCTTGGGAGGATGTTGAAGAGCTCAATGAGGTCTCCCCCCAGTCTCCTCTTCTCCAGCTGAACAGATAAAGTGACCTCAGTTTCTCCTCATAAAGCTTCCTCTCCAGACCTTTCCCATCCTTGTGGCCTCCTTTGGATGCTCTCCAGTGGCTAAATGTCTTTTTTGTGTTTTTGTGCCCAGAACTGCCCCCAGGACTCAAGGTGAGGCTGCCCCAGTGCAAAGCAGAGGACAATCCCCTCCCTAGCCAGGCGATGCTGAGCCTGATGACCCCAGGACATGGATGGCCCTCCTGGCTGCCAGGAACTGCTGATTTAGATCCAATTGGACATTGACCAGGACCTCCAGGTCCCTTCTCACAGCTGCTCTCCAGCATCTCATTCCCCAGTCCATACACGCAACTGGGGCACCCCGTCTCAGGTGCAAAATCCTGCACTTGCCCTTGTTAAACTTCACACGGTTGGTGATTGCCTACATCTCTGATTTGTCGAGGCTTTTTGCAGGGCCTCTTTGCCCTTGCAGAAGTTGGTAGCTCCTCCCAATTTAGTGTTGTTGGCAAACTTTCTTAGTATTCATTCGAGTCCTGCCTCCAAGTCATTTATGAAGATGTTGAAGAGAACTGGGCTGATGGTGGATCCCTGTGGAACACCACTAGTGACTGGTGCCAGCCTGATCTCACCTGTCACTGTCACCCTTTGTGCCCAACACGTAACACAGTTACTCAGCTGTGGGCTGGACAGTTTGTTCAGAAGGGTCCTGGGAAAGACAGTATCAAAACCTTTGCTGAAGTCCAAAGAACATTCCATCTCCTGGCTTTCCTGGATCAACCACATAGGTTGCCCTGTCTCAGAAGAAAATCGGGTTCAACAAGCAGGACTTTCCCCTTATGGAGCTGTGCTGGCTGTGACCAATAACTGTGGTGTCTTCCAGATATTTTTCAATACCTTCCAGAGTAATCTTTTCTGTTACATCATTGGATACTGAAGTGACTCTGACAGGCCTGTAGTTTCCAGAGTCCTCCTCCCTGCCCTTCTTGAAAATTGGGACAGCATTTGCCAGCTTCCAGTCAGCTGGGACCTCTTGGGTATCCCAGGAATACTCAAAAATCATCAAGAGAGGCTTCTTAATGACATCAGCAGCTCTTTGAGTATTATATGAATCCCATCAGACCCCATAGATTTGTAGGGATGCAGCTGGATCAGCAGATCCCATGCAAGTTCAGGGTCAACTTGGAGTTGATAATTCTTGATCTCCTGCACTGGGATTCCCTTGGTCTGGTCATCTATGTTGAAGACAGTGGCAAAGAGTGTATTAAAACATATCTGCCTTGTGCATGTCCCTGTTTGTGAGGTGACCATCCTAATCCTGGAATGGGACAATGTTATTTCTACCCTTTGTTTTCCCATTAATATATTTGAAAAAACTTATTGTTCCCCACATTTCTGGCATCTTCAATTCCAACTGAGCTTTGGCCACACAAATTTTCTCCCTACAATGTTAAGTAGCATCTCTGTATTCTTCCTGTGTTAACCTGACCTTTCTTCCACTGGGCACACACCTTCCTTTTTTCCTTATATCCAAGGGGAAATCCCTGTTCAGCCACTCCAGTCTTCTACCCTGCCTTCTTGACTGCCAGCATTTAGGAATTGCTGCTCCTGTGCTCTTAGAAGGTGATGCAGTGACGGGCTCCAGCACCTGGAGAAACATTTTCCCAGGGTACTCATTTGTTCCCTGAACAGCCTGAGGTCTGCTCTCATGGCCAGAGTTGAAGTTTTGCTGGCACTTTACCTCCTGTCAACAGAGATTTAAACTTGACTGCTCTGTGGTCTCTGTGGCTTAGATGGCCACCAATCTCTATTTTGCTCATGAGATCTCACTGTTGAGAAGCAGCAGATCTCAGAGAGCATCTTTCCTTGGAAGTGTCCCTTAGTTCCTCAGAGAATAACTCTTCACTATCCTGGGCCTGGCTGGGTGGTCTGTAGTAGACTCCCACAGTGACATCTGCATTATTCGTTTGCCCCTTTATTCTCACCCACTCTCAACTGTGCCATTGCCAGCTGTGAGTTCCAGACATTCCAGGCCTTCCATTACATCCAATGCCACCCCACACCTCTCCTGCCCTGGTTACCCTTCTGAAAGAGCCTTTAATCATCCAACGGGGCACTCCTACAACAGAGTTGCTTCATCCCACCAGGTTTCACTTATGCCAGTGATGTCAAATCTCTGGCAGTGGGCCAGAGCTTCCAGCTCATCTTGTTTGTTACTCATGCTGTGTATGCATTAGGGTAGAAACGTTTCAGATGTGTTACATGATAGCAGGATTGAGGGATCCTATCAGTGCTCCTTTCCTCAAGCTTTGGCGCTCCATCCCATTGCTCTTCACTGGTGAGCCTGATTTTGTCCCTTTCCCTCTTAAAGGTAAATCCCATCAGGTGTCAGTAGGCCAGGTGAATAGATCATCCCATAGTCAAATAACCCATTTTTTTCTAATTGCATCAGCCTTGGACCCATGCATTGATGTGACCGATCTTTTTATTCCTGTCAATATTATTCCCTGTTACCAGAAGGACCAAGGAAATCACTACCTGTGCTCCTGATCCTGCGCCAAATTATCTCAAGGCTTTGAAATCTCTTTTGATTTCCCTTGGACTTCTCTTTATTACTTTGTCACTGTCAGCCTGAAAAACCAATAGCAGATAGTAATCAGAGGGCCTTAGTAGACTGGAGAGTTTTCCAGTAATGTCTCCTACCCAAGCCCCTGGGAGACTGCAGACTTCCCTGCGAGTTGGGTCCCGTCTGCAAATCAGGCCCTCTGTTCTCCTCAGAAGGGAGAATAGTCTCCTATTAAACTTCCCTTCTTTTCCTCTTTCAGAGGAGGTTGTAATGCCGGGTGCAGGTGCTGTTGCTTTAGGAGGCTACTCTATCCCAGAAGCACTTTCACCCACCTTATCAGTTGTCTGGCCGCCGAGTTCCAGGGCCTCTTACTTGTTGTAGAAGGTACCTGTCCTACTTGCCAGGTTTTCAGAAAGAGCCTCCTTCCTGGTAGCTGAAATTACTCTCTTCCAGCCTTCATCTTCAACCCTGTAAGACCCTTGACCTTACAGGCTTCTCAGTCTCCACAACAGCAAAGGTTCAAGTCTCTGAGAATCTGGAGACTGGAGTGTCTCTGAAAATAACTGGTCAAAGTTGGGATTCTTGTGTTTAGTGTCTGTTTAGGATTTGAGTGTTTTGTACTCATTTTTTCTATGCTGTGTGGATTTCAGGGCCATGCTGAGGATCCTGTCTGAGCAGGGACAGCACAAAGCCATGTGCTTCCCTCACCTGTCTGGTCTCCCTGTTATCAGCACTTCCGTGTTTGTTTACCTGAAGCCCCCCTTCACCTCCTCCCCACTGTTACATCTGGTTGTGTCAATTCTGTACTCAGTGGTGCCTCCAGCACTGAACCCCCTCATCTACAGCCTGAGGAACCAAGAACTGAAGAAACTTAGGAGTGGATGCATTTGAGCAGCCGCAGCCTGCCTGTTGTCATCTGTCAGTGACTCCCAGTGCATGTCATGACAGATAAGTCTGTCTTTCCTTATTTATATATTACATATTTTTCTTCTCCACTTGTGATGTTGTTGTCTTTAAAAAGAAGTGTCATTACTCATCCTTTCCTCCTTCAGCATCCACCAAGCTTGTGTGACCCAGAGACTTTGTGTAAATAGGGAGACTCACACTGTATTTAAATGAAATAAATTAACCTGCAGCATTTTTTTTTTTAGTCTTGAGATCCATCCTCAGCAGAGCAGGAATGAATGGCAAGTGAGAACAATTTTCTGGCTGCACCAGCCTTGGAACGTGCCCTGGGCCTGGAACAGGAGCAGCTCTGGAGGGTCCCAGGGCCGCGGCTCTTGTGCTGCCCTGGGCAGGTGGGATGGCAGCAGGGGCTGCAGAGCTCTCAGCACCTGAGCCAGAGG
>JAYDZK010000099.1:1064026-1077414 GCA_034509185.1 Euphonia xanthogaster
CAGAGCAGGGAGGGGCCCAGGACATTTGTCAGCGCCAGCCTCTGTGCCCAGCCCTTGGCAGCCCTGGCTGCTGAGCCACCATGGCTGGGGGATAAAATGGCTTCTTTGCCTGAGTCTTTGCTGGAAAAGTCTCTCAGACCTCTGCATTCAGTGGAGGGCTTCAAAGAGGAGGAAAGCAAGTATTGTCAGGAACCTCACTGTGGGGGGAGGGGTTAAAAGCAGAAGATGTGGCAAGAAAGAAAAAAATAAGAAAAAGTAATATTTTCACTCAAAGATGACCTTGCAGCTGAAAGATGCTAATATTCGGTGGGAGAAATTTCACATATAGTGATTGCTTTGGGTTGTTTTCTGTCTGCTTTGAGAAGTTTCTGCAGAAGATAACAGGATGTTGTAAAAAAGTCCTAAAATGCATTTTTTCAGAGGTCTTAGGCCTCCTGGTGAGAGGGAAGAGAGATAAGAAGCTCGGAGATTGCAAAAGCACAGCCTTGTGAAGGAATGTGCCTTTGATGGACCGTGTGGTATGTTATGGCAGGGGAACAGGCTTGGCATGTGTTCTTTTTGCCCCTGTTAAGATGGAATAAGCTTAGGATTGGTTATGTCCCCTTTTCCTAGCGTGGCAATAGAATAAATCTACTCTTTACGCTTCAGCTGTGGATTTTGGCTGTCTTGGTTACCTGCATATATTCAGTTCACACACTCATGAAATTCATGAAAGAAGGACAAATGCCACTATCAGCCCCTGTAGTGGCACTGGCTGGAGCTGCCTGGCTGGGAGTATCCCTGTCGGAGAGGACTTGGTGGGCTGGGAGCTGGATGCAGCCATGTGCCCTGGCAGCAATGAAGGCCAGGATCACCCTGGACTGTGTGGCCAGGAGATTAAGGATATGGATTATCCAGATTATTGTGCCTTGGTTTTAGTTCCTCAGCACAGGAAAGATGTCTGTAAGCCTGAGCAGGTTTAGTGAAGGGCCTCCAAGCTGGGGCTGGAGCACCTTTCCTGTTAGGAGGCTGTGGAAGCTGGACTTGGATTAGATCCAGCCACACCCCCATTCCCTTCTGAGAAATTTAGAAAGCTAGGGGGTCGTGGGTAGGTTTTGGGGGTGTTGGGGGTCCTTTCTGTACTTTATATCTCAAAAGAAGCTTCTCTAATAAACTTTGTTTGAAGCTCCCACTCTGCCCACAATGAGGGGAGCACTGCAGGGGGGCACTGGGTCACTGGGGACCAGTGATGAACACTGTGAGCACTGGGAGGAAGCACTGGGAGCACTTGGAACTCTGTCATGTCCCCCAGTTGCCTCAGTTCAGCTTCCTACTTTGAGTGGGGGCTGTGCGGATCCTTGTGGTTTTTAGGGTATGCCTACAAGCAGCAAGGATTTGATTGACAGCTGGCATTTATTGGGGAGAGGAAAATGGAGTGGGGGGTGCTGAGGGAGCTGGCGGGTAGATGCTGGAGATCTCCAGGTGGGGGGTTGCTGAGGTTGTCCAAGTGTGGGATGCTGGGTGACACGGGTGTTGGGGATGGCCGTGTAAGGTTTGCTGGGTGTACTGGATGTCCAGATGCTGGTGGTTCTGTCTGTTCAGGGTGCCCAGGTGCAGGGTGCTGGGAGTGCTGGTGATGCTGAGCGGGTGCAGCTCCTGTGCTCAGATGGAGATGCTGTTCTCCGTCTCCAGTGGGTTCAGGTAGTTGTATCTCAGCTCAGCCAGGTGGTTCCTCTCCTCAATCCGGTCCCGGATCTCCTCCAGCCGCCCTTGGAAGGCCCGGATGAGCCGCCGGGGTTCCGCCTCTGTGAACCACTCCTCCGGGTACTGTCCCAGGAGCCTCTGGAGGGAGACAGCAACATGGACCCTTCAGCTTCAACCCCTTGGTGCTATTCAGGGCTTCTCCGGCACCCTGGTAGGTGTGAAGCAATGGTGGCTGTCCCCCAAGCTTGGTGACACCAAAGGTGGTGACATCTACCCTTGTGAGCAGCTCTTGCAGTTCCCTAGGCCCACAGAGCTGTTTAGGAGTGCACATGGGGACTGTGGGGCCAGACTCACCCTGTCCTTGAGTTGGGAGCTGAGGAGAATGAGGGCAACCAGGATGTTAGCAGTGGTGGCCACCTCAGGAATGGTGTCGAGGAAGTGCTGGAGGAAGGCCCGGCCCTTCTCGCTGGGTGGTGGGTGGCGCATGGAGGACGGCGCATTGGGGATGAAGGCCCCCAGATCATACTGCAGGGGGAAAGATTACTGCAGAGATCATCCCCCCAAAACAGCAATGGGATGGGTGGGGACATCCTCGCAAAACAGCGAGAGGACAGGTGGGAACATTCTTTGGCACAGAGAGGGGGCACATGGGAACATCTCAGCGTGGCAAGGGAGATGGATGGGGACATCTCCAGTATGAAGAGGGGATGGACAGGGACATCCTTCTGGCATGGGGACCCATTGGATGGGGACATAGGGTGAGGACATCCTTCCAACATGGAGATAGGATGGATGGGAACATCCTTGTGGCATGTAGAGACGTGTGACATAGACATTGGTTCAGGATGGGGACATCCTTCCTGCACACAGAGGAGTGGGAGGGGGACATGTCCCCAGCATAGCTTGAGAACACCTGAGGATAGCCTTTGGGTCCCTGGCCCATGTCCCACCTGCCCGTTGTTGACAGCTGCGTGCTGCGCTGAGCAGGTGAACATCACCATGGTGAGGAACTTGATGAGCTCCACCACTGTCTGCAGCGACGAGGGAATACCTGGGTGGGGATGGGACACCAAGAACCTCAGGGACTTGCCTGTTCCCTGCCTCTCCTGGGGACATCCTGTGGCAGCCACAGGTGTGCTACCTGACGAGATCCTGCCCAGGAAACCATTGGTGAAGATGTCCATCACCCAGGCCTGCAGCTCGGTGTCCCCGCTCACCGCTGCATCCCCATCATAGTAGAATGTCACAATGCCGGTGACAAAGCTGCCGTAGGGACGAGGTGATTGTGAGATCCTGGGGCATGCCAGGACCACCCTCCACCCCCTGAAACCAGTCTCACCTCTCAATGGCTTCCCATATGCTCATCCCATCATCTCGGTAGTAGTAGTTGGGGACATGGGACATGCCACGGTGGCGGATGTCTTCGGGGAGGCACAGGGACGTGTAGGTCACCTGCTCCAGGCCTCGCTGCACCACCAGCAGCAGCCCCTCATAGGTCACCCCGGAACCCTGGGAGAAAGGCCACCCATGGCTGGGGAGGGCAGGAGGTGCCAGGCTTCAGTGTCGCCCAGTGCTCCCCATATACCCCAGTACCCCATACTGGTCCCAGGGTACAAGTACTCCAAGTACACACCCAGTGCCCCTGGTGCTCCCATATACCCCAGTGCTCTCCAGTGTCCACCACACCAGTTCTCTAACGTCTCCTAGGTCTCTCATGCTTCCCAGTGCCCCCTACTGCCCCCAGTACACTACAGTGTTCCCCAGCAATTTCGGTACACCCAGTGTTCCCAGTACACGCCAGTACTCTACATTGGTCCCAGTAGCACCCCAGTACCACCCAGTGTTTCCAGTAGACCCCAAGGTTCCCAGGAGACCCCAGTGCCCCCAGTAGAATCCAGTACCTCCAGGAGAATCCAGGAGACCCCAGTACCGCCAAGACTCCAGTGCCCTCCAGTGTCCCAGTGGACTTCAGTAGGCCCCCAGTGCCCCCAGTACACTCCTGTGCCTCCCAATACCCCAGAGCATTCAGTGCCCCAGCAGAGCCCAGTGGTCTCTGTCCCCAGGGCTCACCTTGTCAATGAGGCCCCCCTGGTTTATGAGGACACTGCGGGCCAAGGTGTTGATGTGCAGTGTGAAGTGGAAGTGGGGCATGAGGAGCTGAGGGAGGAATAAACACCTGGCAGGTGACCACGGACCCCTTCACGGAGCTGGAGGGCTGTCAGGTGGGGCATAACTGCCCTCAGATCTGGGGATGGGGAGCAGCAGGTGGCCCTGAGGGGGGACCTTACCTTGAAGAGGGGGTGACAGGTGGGCAGGTGGCGCAGCGTGGCAATGGCAAAGACCTCCCCAAACAGGTGGGTCTTCAGCAGGTGGGTGAGGAGCTGGTGGCTGTAGAAGTCGGCATTGCGCACCCAGGTCTTGGCCAACAGCCAGTCCCACTCATCATCACTCGGCAGGAAGATGGGGCTGTGGGGTCCTGGTGTTTGGCTGAGCTGTGGGACACCACACAGCGGTATAGAACCATTGCCACCCTCCTGATAGCAGGATTTAGAGTGGGACCCCTACCTGGATGGCGATAGGGCGCAGGAGCCCATCGGTGCCTTGGTGAAGGAGGCAGAGCGGGGCTGCTATGTACTGCTGGCGCCCGTAAATGGTGTCGCTTGGGATGTCCTCCAGCACCTTGTAGTCCACAATGAAAATCCGACCTTCTTGCAGCTCCTTGCCCAGGTCAGTGCCACCTCCCAGTGAGCCAGCGACCATCTCTGGCGTCACTGGGAATTTGAGCGGCAGTGTGGTGCAGCGATGGATGATGATGGGGTTGTTGCCATTGAGGAACTGGTAACCGAAGAAGTCATCTTCTTGCCAGTGCTTGGCCACATACTCAGGGACTAAGGCGATGGTCAGACATCAGCACCCACTTACCCACTCTCCAGGCACCTTGAGTGATACAGGAGGAAGGGCAGGGGACAATACAAAAGGCACCCACCAACGTCCCTGCCCTGTGTCCGGGAGAAGATGGTGCGCATCTCATCCAGGCTGTTCCAGGAGCTGCGTCTCAGTAGGAACCCTGACAAAAAGTGGGAGGCCCCTCTACAGGGCAGAGGGGGGACCTCAGCGCACTTCTTGCCTTCTCTGGCCCCTTTCCCTGCCATCACCCAGGTCCTCCATGGCCTCAGGGCACTGCTTACTGGAAGATGAGGAAACCAGTGAAGTTGTTGGCCCTGATGCGGGAGAACTGGATGTTGGAGTCCAGCTCGAAGATGGAGTCCACGTTGAGGCAACGGGGCCAGCCCTGGGCAAAGTTCTTCCACCTGAGTGGGGGCAAAAATGGGAGCAGACATCAGCATCACTGCTGACCAGCCCACCTGGCCAAAGCAGGCCTTGTCCCCATGTCCCTGCTGTCACCGGTAAGCCTCCTGCCGTGCTGCCAGCTCCCGATGACGATGTTCCTTGAGGATCTGCAGCTTGTCATCCATCCACTTCTTCCCTAGAAAGAAAGGGGGTGTCAAAAGTTGGACCTCTGGCCATCAGAGGAGGATGGGGGCAGAGTGGGTCCTACCTGAGCCCTCTCGCACCTCCACCGTGGTGACTCCCTCCAGCCACTGATAGCAGGGGAAGCGATACAGGGTGCCATTGGGGGCTGTCACCCGGACGTCCTTGCAGAACCAGGCATCCTCCAGGAAGAGCCGCCACTTATGGAGGCGGATGAGGACAATGGGGCCCAAGTCCTGCCCACAGTGCACAGACAGGCTCTTCTCCTGGAGAGGAGGAAATGGCGTCTGGGCGAATGGGCAGATGCCCTGTGGTAGCACCAGGGACACCAGCAGAGAAGGGGCTCAAAGCATCCCCACTTGCTCCCATTGCCTCCAGGATCCTTATCCTCCATCATCCCCTCAAAGTCCTTTTCCTCCATCCTCCCAGAACACCATTCCTCCAATCCCCCCAGGACCACTACCCACCATCCTCCCCAGATTTTTTTCCTCCAGACCCTGGAACGCCTTTCCTCTATCTCCCTCAAATCCTTTCTCACCATCCCCTTGTATCCCCAGGACAGTCCATGCAGCCCCTCATGTCCCCAGGACAGCTCTACCACCCCTGTGCCTTTTGTCCCTATCCCCATGCCCACCTTTCCTGGCAGGAACAAGAAGGAGACGGTGGTCTGGCGGCTCTCGCCATAGCTGCCCACCAGGGTGATGGAGATGGAGTTGTTGGTTCCAGCTTCCACCATGTCACCTGTTGCCACTGTCACCTTGTAGGTGGCCATGACAAGCTGCAGTGATGTCCTGGAAATGCCGTCAGAGAAAAGTGAGGGGCTGTGGGGTGCAAGCCTGCTGTTTTGGGTGATTTGGGTGTCGCAACCCCCATAGCCGTTGTGTGAGCAGGTGACGGGTCCTTCCTCCTGAGGGAGGTGTTATCAGACCACTGCTACTGTCCAGCATCGAGTACATCTGATCTCAACTGATGTGGCCATGGGGACATTACCCAAGCGATGGCCCTGTGGGTGGCTGTGGGGACATTACCCAAGCGATGGCCCTGTGGGTGACTGTGGGGACATTACCCAAGAAATGGCCTTGAGGATGGCCGCAGGGGCATTACCCAAGCGATGGCCCTGTGGATGGCTGTAGGGACATTACCCAAGCGATGGCCCTGTGGGTGGCTGTAGGGACATTACCCAAGCGATGGCCCTGTGGGTGGCCGTGGGGACATTACCCAAGCGATGGCCCTGTGGGTGGCTGTAGGGACATTACCCAAGCGATGGCCCCAGGGGGTAACCATGGGCACATTACTCAAGAAACCATCTCATGTTCCTGGCTATGGGAACATGACCCAAGTGATGGCTCTGAGGGTGGTTTGAGCCAAAGGAGGGGCATTCACTGCGGGCCAGGAGCTTCACGTGCCCCCACCCAGGGTCTCCTCTGTCAAGAACATCCCTAGCTGCCATCGGCAGGCAGGAAACAGTGGTGCCAGTCGCGGGCCTGGAGTCAGCTCTGGGGGCCAGGCTGCAGCGGGGCAGCTCCATTGGTGGTTCCAGCACTGGGTCTGGGGGCACTCCTGGGAGGTGGTGAGGGGTGAGTGGGACCCCTGGCACTGGAACACCCCGAACTGGCATTCCTGGGAATTGGAACGGCTATTGCCCAAAACTGTGACCCATGAGCCCCACATTCCTGTGCGTCGAGACCACCATGCACCCCATTGCCTGTCCCTGGCACCACTCTCTATCCTCTTTCCCAGCCACCCCACCTCTCCCAGCCCCCAGCCTCTTCCTTTCCCTTGAACCTGGCACCCTGTGCCCATTCCTGCCTTTCCCAGTCCCCAAACCCTCCTTTCCTCAACACCGGCGATGCCCTGAGCCCTTTTCCCCAGAGATCTTGCCTCTCCCCACCCTTATCCCCGCCTTTCCTTACCCTGGGAACCCCCCAAACTGCAATTCCCAGCACTGGGAACCTTGAACCACAATTCAAGAGCACCAAGATGGCCTGATTCACCGTTCCACGCACAGAACGACCCTGAACCCCCTTTCCCAGCCACCCCGTCTCTCCAGCCTCCAGACCCTCCTTTTCCTGTGTCCTGGGGCCCCCTGCACCCCTATTCCTGCCTTTCTCCTTTCCTTAACACTGGGGACTGTCATGATCCACTAGTACAAGTGGGGGTTGTGATGGTTCCTTACCTGATCTCAGAGTGCAAAAAACAGCACAGAGGGGATTTCATAACTGTGTATAGGTTTGATGAGGGGTTCAGCAATTAATTTATATGTTATTGTAACATCATCACCTTGTGTTACCATAAAGGGAGGGAAACCATTATTTTTGTCATCCAACACTAATGTTATCATGGTTTATCAGGTCTTCATGTCCCTCGGAGTTCTTCTGTGAAAAAGTAAACACAACAGAATCTGCCACCAAGAGGCATGAAATTAAAATGATGGAATTATCCAGCGTGTATTTATCCAATGCTCTTTCCCCAGAGCATCAGGGGCTACCTATGCATATTTATTCAGAGAGGTTTTTAGCACAAGTGGTACTTGCCCTATAGTAAGGGAGGTCCACCAGAACAGGTTGTCCAGGGTAATGTGCTAGATTATTAGGATCATTTGGTACAGAGCATAGGAGTCAGTGTAGATGCAGACAAGAGAGGTATTCTGTACCTCATGCTGGAAAACACTCCAAACAGCTGTCAGCTCCCCAGCCTGAGCACTGCCTTCCCCCGTGGTCCGTTCACCAGAGGAAATGTGGAGGGCTGCTGCCCTGTATCTCCACACCTTCTCCTCCCATTTAGCAGAGGCATCAGGGAACCAAGAATCTGCTGATTGTTCAGGGGAGAGAGGAGGGGCTACTTTAATTACAGAGGCAGGTTTGTCATGGCTGCTGCCCAAGTTCTCAGTTTATTGGATTGCTAAATTTTTTTACAGCTCCTTCTGTTATTGAGAAAATGTTACAGTAATGTTCAATCTGAGCATACCAGTTTGTAACTGAAGCCCTCTGGGCCACCCTGTCAGGTGGGGGGGTCCCCAGTAGTGACTGTCTTAATAACTTTGAAAGGGCCTCTCAAGACAATTGGTTGTTGTCGTGCAATTTTTTTCCACTTCTATGAGAGCTAAGCTAACCACAAACAACCCCTTTTCCCAGGCAGTGTATCTTTTCTCAGTATCTTTGAAACCACGGGAATAGAACCCAAGAGGCCTCGTTGGACCCTCAGGACCCTGCTGCCACAGGTGTACTGACAGCCCTGGGGAGGCAAATCCCCATTCCACCTGGAAGGGATCTGTAGGATGTACAGGGTCCAGTGCTTGGTGAGCTGTTGCTTCAAAAATCAGCAATTGCAATGCTTTCTCCTGAGAAGGAGTCCAATCCCATTTTATCTCTTTTCTCAGCAAGTCATAAAGAGGAACAAATGTGTTGTTCTGGTTACTGAGAAATCTATTAGGTGTTTCTACAGGAGATACAGCTACTGTGGTTTATGGAATGAGAGTTGTTGTAGGTTTAAGTGTTTCTGAAAGCCCTTGAGTTAAAGGGATCATAATTTTGGGCTTTACAGGTGATTGCATTGGTAACTCATAGCTTGTAGCTGATTTTCTTTCATGCATCATTTGCAAGCAAGCAGCTTTGTGAATGTTTTCCAGGGGTTGGCTGGGGATACCAGCTATGGTTAAAAGGTCTCCCCTTCCCAAGGGGTTAAGCCCCCCTGCCCAATAAGCTGTGTGCTGAGTTAGGGACCGTGGGCTACCTGTGTCTCCCGTTGTTAAGAACACCCCATGTCCCCAGCACCCAGCAGCTGCTTCTTCTGACAAAAGAATTTGATCTCCCCCAGTGAGAGACACTTGACACATGTATTCTGTTTCAGATTTTTGGGGGAGAAGCCCCTACTGCTTTGCAAGTTTTGTTAATTCAGCAGCAGTGTACGGGATTTCTTTGGTGGTTATGTGTGGGTCAAGATCCTCATTATTGATATAGTGCATTCTGTTTTAATTAGAGGTTTTGTGCTATTGTAACAACAGTGTTCCCCACAATTTTTCGTCAGAGCTAATTCTGTTTGAGGGTAATTTTGATTAATGTGAGGAGTTTCCTTCTCCCCTGTCTCTTTTGAGGAATCAGCTGTGAATTTTTAACATGCTCCTCTCTCAAGGCAGCCTCTAATAAATTATTTTAATTTCTTTCTTCATCTAACTGTTTTTGCAAGACTTCAGCTAAGTTTTGGAGGGAGTCTATTATAGCATTTTCCTCACTTCTTCGCTTAAAGTGAGTTTCTCTGGCTGATGTAAGACAAGCTCCCAAGACTGAGCAGAGGAGGGTTTTATTTTTGCCCAGTTTGAATTTTGATTCATGTTGCAGAGAACATATTCTATCAATAACATTTTCTAAATTAAACCAATTGCAGTTTGCCCATTGTTCTTTTCCTGGAGAAGGTGTGGCATTGTATTTAGCAAGCAGAGCAGAAAATTCAGCTTTACCTTTTGCACTGAGGTTTTGAGTCATTTTGTGAAGGGACCAAAACCACGACAGGGAGGTGCAAACTTAAGTTACACATTCACAGAGCCTTTCCTGTGCTCTCCTTCACTTCCCCGGGTGGGTGAAGACACAAAATCTGCCTGGGAGGCCCTGCTCAGTTTCTTCAAGTTGTCTCTTCCTTCCCAGACAGTCCAGACACACACACACACACACACACACACACACAAAACAAACAAACAAACAAAAAAACAACCCAAAAACAAACAAACAAAAAAAAACCAAAACCAAAAACCTAACAAAACCCCAAAAAAATCCCAGTTATTTTGTGAAGGGACCGAAAACTATGACAGGGAAATACTGATTTAAGTTACACAATCACACAGCTCTTGCTCTGTTTCCCCTCGCTCTCCTGAGTAGGTGAAGGGAAAGATCTGCCTGGGAGGCCCTTGCTTAATTTCTTCAAGTTGTCCCTTCCTTCCCACACAGTCCAAATTCACACATACACAAAACAGTTCCCCCTTTTGCACGGAGAGATCTTTTGTGAAATTCTGGAGACAGAGCTCTCAATAGAGTATGGGGGTGCTTTTCACCTGGGCGTGTGCAGTTTGTGGGAAATTCGAATCACACCCCTTGTGGAGTGAAACTTCCTTCCCCTGTTACAGACTGCACACCACCTGCAAACCCCTCTGTCTGTCAGAATCCTGTCCATGATGCCAATTTTGTCACGATCCGTCCTTGCGAACAGGTTTCGTGATGGTTCATTAATTGATCTCAGAGTGCAAAAAGACCTGACACGGAAAGGGGGGATTTGCAGTAATAATCAAAAAACCAAAGCACCTTTATTGAATGACTACAGCAAAATGTGTTAGGGGGAACTGGGGAAAAGGGGAAGAATAAGAAAAAAGAGGGAGGGAGAGAAATGAAGGTATATAGCTACCAAAGGTAGAATGATGAAATCCTTCGAAGTCTTCAGTCGATGGAGTTCACTGGGTCACGTCAGGGGAGATCTCAAAGATTCTGCTCAATTTGAGCTCCTATTATAGTTATTTTAGATGGGGGAAGGGGATGAGTCTTGAAATCAAATCAAAAGTAGTAAAGAATAGTCTATTGTAATTTCTGGGGGGGGGAAAAAGGTATTGAAGAAGGGTACAAACAGTCCATAATCTCAGCAGTGGGTGAGCCATTGTCTTCTTGGCCCAATGGTCACACCTGCAGGCAAACATCTTGCTTTGGTCAGCTCACCTCTCCCACACACCTCCCCTGGGTGAGGGGTTTCAGTCCCAGTCCTTGGGAGGAGGGGGAGCTTCTCCACATAGGGGTCTCATGCCTCAATCCTTGAGGGAGAGGCTTCTCCCATCTCAGTCCGTCCATCACGGTGGTTGTAAAGCAGATGTGGGGTCTTCCATGGGGACCAGCAGCAGGTTACCCCAGAAAAGTCCAGCCAAGCCGAGAGGTGGGGAAATTCCAGGGCCATTGTTGTGAAGTGGGCATGAGAAAAGGGCAAGGTGTCTCCCTTCTCCTTTTGACTAGGTTCAGTCTTCCATGGAAACAAACACCTGCAAACAACAGCTTGGCAAGCCAAGGGCTTTGCTCAGGCCTCAGGATCTTGCTGAACAACTATCCTGAGCAAGACCAGGATTCCAACCAGGGTCTTTTCAGTGGTCCCAGTTTCTGTCCTTTTCACGACGATCGTGAGGCAGATGAGAGAATCTTTGGACAGAGACTTACACCGTCCTTGGCCACCCCCAGGGCAGTGCGGGCCAAGTCCAGGGACACTGCAGGGTCATGGGGACACAGCACAGGTGGCACCAGGGACATGGCAGTGCCACCCGCCCAGTGGCACCAGTTCAATGCCAGTATCCCTGTGCCACTGCCACCAGTCCAGTCCTGGTGTCCCCATTTCCATCCCAGTGCCACCAGCCCAGTGTCCCCAGCGCTGCCCCACTGTCACCACCCCAGTGTCCCCAGTTCAATCCCAGTGCCACCGGCCCAGTGCTCCCAGTGCCACCACCCCACATTGTCCCCATACCAATGTCACCAGCCCAGTGCCACCAGTTTCAGCCCAGTGCCTCCAGTCTCATCCCAGTGCCCCCCATCCTGTCCCAGTGTCCCTGTCTCAATGTCACCAGTTGTGTCCCAGTGTCCCCATTCCAGTGTCACCGGTTGTATCCCGGTGTCACCAGTTCCACCCCAGTGCCACCAGCCCAGTGTCCCCAGTCCCTTCCTAATGTCCCCATCCCAGTGTCCCCTCCCAGTGTCCTCAGTCCTGTCCCAGTATCCCTGTCCCTGTGCCACCAGTCCCTTCCCATTTTCCCCAGTTCCAGCCCAGTATCCCTGTCCCAGTGTCACCAGTTCCATCCCAGTGCCACCAGTTCTATCCCACTCTCACCACCCCAGTGTGCCCGGGGATGTCCCAGTGCCACCACCCCTGTGTCATCATTCCAGTGCCACCAACCTGGTGTCCCCAGTTCCATTCCAGTATCACCAACCCAATGCCACCAGTTCTATCCCACTCTCACCACCCCAGTGTGCCCAGGGCTGTCCTAGTGCCACCACCCCTGTGTCATCATTCCAGTGTCACCAACCCAGTGCCACCAGTTCTGTCCCACTGCCACCAGTGTTTTGGGGGTTTTGGGGGATCCCAGGTGGAGTCTGGGGGCTCCTGGGAGGGTTTGGGAGGGATCCTGGAAGGGTTTTGGGGAGGTCCCAGGTGGGGTTTGGAGGTCCCAGGTGAGGTTTTGGGGGTCCCAGGTGAACAGGGGACACAGCACAGGGGAGTCAGGGTGGACAGAGGGGTTAAGGGGGTCCCAGGTGAAGCTCCCAAGAGATTGAAGTGGTCCCAGGTGAGGTTTTGGGGGACCTAGGTGAGGTTTTGGGGCTCTCAGTTGAGGTTTTAGGACTCCCGAATGAGGTTTCCCAGGGATTTGTGGCTTCCCGCTTGAGAATTCTCAAAGATTTGGGCTTTCCCATCTGCCCAGGAGAGGATTTGGGGGGTCCCAGGGGTCCAGGTGAGGGTCCCAAGGGATTCCCACGTGAGATTTGGGGGGTCCCAGTTGAGAATTCCCAAGGATTAAGGGTTTCCTAGGTGAGAATTCCCAATGAATTGGCGTTTCCCAGGTGTCTCAGTTGATGCTTCAGGGGGGTTTTGGGGTTCCCAGGTACCCAGGTGAGATTTTGGGGGGGTTCCACCTGAATCTCCCCATTAATTTGGGAGGTCCCACCCCCTTTTTCCTCCTCCCCAGCCCCTCTGAACTCCCCAGACCCGAGAACTTTCCACTTCTCTTTTCCCTCCCAGCTGCAGCCCTGGCCCTGGGGATTCCCAAATCCTCCCCAAATCTCCTCAGGTGCCCACTGAGGGTGACCCCGGGGTTTTGTGGTTCCCACCTTGAGCTCCATCCCCGTCCCCATCCAGAGGCTGTGGCCAGAGCTCTGAGGGCAGAGGGCGTCGAGGCTCGGAGGAGGGAGGGCCCCACGCCCTGATCCTCCCCCGAGGGGCAGAACTGGCCCTGCCAGGACCTCAGGGAACCTTTCAGGGCTGCCTTTAACCCCTTGGGGCCTGGATCCATCCCCCAGGGCTCCATTTCCCTGCCAGGACCCCACTGACCCCTCAAGGCCCTGATTTACCCTGCCAGGACCCTGATTTACCCCCATTCATCCTTTCAGGACC
Organism: Euphonia xanthogaster; assembly: GCA_034509185.1. Lineage (NCBI taxonomy): Eukaryota > Metazoa > Chordata > Aves > Passeriformes > Fringillidae > Euphonia > Euphonia xanthogaster. Next base: position 1,077,323 of record JAYDZK010000099.1, read on the forward strand.
CCACTTACCCCTCTGGGTCTTCATTTATCCCTTCAGGACCCATTTCCCCCTCAGGACCCCATTTATCCTTCCTGGACCCCATTGAGCCCCTC
>JAYDZK010000099.1:1077514-1090264 GCA_034509185.1 Euphonia xanthogaster
TGTAGCACCGAGTGCCTCAGTTACCAATTTGTGGTCATTTACATTTACCTTTTCCCAATCTGGCAAAATGTTTGATAGCAGCCACTGATTCTCAATGCCAATAAGGATGACTGCAATGGTTGTTGTAATTTGGTCAAATTTCAACAGTTTCAGTTGGGGCAGCCAATTTATTCAAGTTCAGTTAATTTACATGTTATGTGTAATATCATCACCTGGTGTTGCCATAAAGGGAAGGGAAAACATTATTTCTGTTGTCCATCACTAGTGTTGTCATGGTTTATCAGGTCTTCATGTCCCTCGGAGTCCTTCTGTAAAGGTAAACACAACAGACTCTGCCACGAAGAGGCAGGAAAAGTTAAAACAATGGAATTGCCAGAGATGTTTTTAACACCAGTGGTACTTCCCCTACAGAAGGGGGGAGTGCACCAAAACCGGTTGCCCAGGGTAATGTGCTGGGTTCTTGAAATCATCTGGTCCCTGGAGTGAAGGAATTATGCTTGGAGCTGTCAGGCAAAAAGCAGTGACTTTGGAACACCCATTTACCCCCCATCTATAGTAAGGGGTGTGAGAAGTTCATTTGATCCCTTCACCTTTTGCCCAATCCTGCACACCTTTGAGACGAAAGTGAGGAACATTATCAGATTGAATTTCCTGTGGTTTTAGGGAAATTCCAAACCATCCTTGCACTGCTTTAACAATATTACCTCTGGCAGCTCTTTGAAAAGCATCGGCCTGGACCAACCCGAACATAAACACAGCATAGGACTTGGTGTAAATACAGACAAGGAGAGAATTCTGTCCCTCATGCTGGAAAATACTCCGGACAGCTGTCAGTTCCTCAACCTGAGCACTGCCTTCTCCCTCTCTTTTAGGAGAAGCAGGGGAGAAAGGAGGGGTTGCTTTAACCACAGAGGCAAATTTGTCTTGGCTGCTATCCAAGCCATACAAGTTTCTTGTATTGCTAAGTTTTTTTCCATTTCTATGAGAGCTAAGCTAACCACAAACAGTCCTTTTTCCCAGGCAGTGTATCTTTTCTGAGCATCTTTGAAACCACTGCAACAAAAACCAAGAGGCCTCGTCGGACCCTCAGGACCCTGCTGCCATAGGTGTACTGACAGCCCTGGGGAGGCAAATCCCCATTCCACCTGAGAGGGATCTGTAGGATGTACAGGGTCCAGTGCTTGGTGAGCTGTTGCTTCAAAAATCAGCAATTGCAATGCTTCCTTCTGAGAAGGAGTCCAATCCCATTTCACCCCTTATCTTTGCCTGAGAGCCCCCCTTAATTTTAAATTTATAGCAATTCAGAGAGATGGGGTTTACATTTTCCATTACAGGGAAGGCTTCTGCCTTCCTTAGCAGACATCTGTCTTTCCAAACCAAGGCAGGAACTTATAATTAAATTTATAATTTTCTGTATAGTCAAGTATGTTAAAATATAGTTCTTGCTTCACCACAAGAGGACTTTGCTACCATAAACAAGACTTTGTGTATTCGTTTAAAACTGATAAGCAAGAAAAAACTGCATCTGTAGTTTGGACTATGGCCAGAAGCCTTGGAAAACAACCAGCTACCCATGCGGAAAGACCAGGCTCATCCAAAGCACACCCCGAGGAAGACTGCTTTTACCCCATTGACTTCATCTGATGACCCTGCCCAAGAGCACCAGAAGATAGTAGTTAAGCACAGAGCGATAAGAAGCTGATTACCATACAAAGAGGCGGGGAAGGGGGGGTGGGGGGGTGGGGAATAGGCTATGAATATGTATAGGTGATTTGAAATCTTTGCAAATATGTATGAGCTTATGGATATATAAACAGAGTCTGCTCTGTTTGGATAAGCATGCTTGGTGAAAATATTCCATGAAAATATTCCCCATGTGTCCAGCTCTGTAATACACATACCTGCTTCACAACTATTTATTAGTTGTGGAGCTCTTATTCCACATATCAATAGGGTGGGGGGCGGGGGGGGGGTGGGGGGAAAGGCTTTGGGTGTATGTTGGAAAAACCTCTGGCCAGAGGCACAGTGACCGTCCACCCTACACTGTGCAGAGAAGCCCAGCTAAGGTTCACAGGGTGGAGACACCTGTAACCACAGGGAAGGGTGTCTCAGGATGTGCAGGGGGTCCCTGGTGTGAAGGAAATGAGGTCCAAGAAAGGTAGGATCTGGCAGATCTTTGCATGTTGCAAAGGAAAGAGGATTGCCCCTTGAATGTGGTGCAAATACAGGTTTCCACAAGTTTCAGGGGCAAGCTCCAGGCAAGCTCATTGTCCTGGCACAATTCTCTGCACAAGATGTAGCCGAGAAGCTTTCTGTTTGGATTCAGATGACGGGAGAGGCTGAATGTGGTGGTACATAGTGCTTGGAAGGAAAGCGCATGGCCCAGGTCAGAGAATAGATGAGGATTCGCCTTGTAGAGAATGAAAACGTGACCGTTCCGAAAGGCGAAGAAGGAGGCCACAGAGCGCCGGGCTGCTGTGCGCAGTGTACTGGCTGCCAGAGGAGCATGGCTGCCACTTGCTTGCCTGCCAAATTAACGTTAGCAGTCATAAGGGGGAAGTTCAAAGATAAAGCTTGTTCAAAGACAAGCGCTCTCCTGGCTTGGCTCCATTCGTGTTAGGAGCAGGTCAGGGAAGAGCTCCACTGTGGATCCTGGCTCTTGAAGACTGACAGCGATCCTGCATGTAGCAGGGAAGGAAGAGGAATTATTGCATTGTTGGCTATGCAGTTTATAGGCTGAAAAAGAAAAGGCAATTGCAGCATGGCCTCTTTCTTTTGGGACTTTTTCTGTGCAATCAGCCACTCAACATGTAACTCACACCCGCTGAACTGCATCCACCTCCCTGGCAATATGCACTTTCCCTTAAGCTCTATGTACCATCTATGTACCTCACACTGCCACAGATTTGAAACCCCTTCAAAATGTACAGCAGCTGCTTGCAAAATAAAAGTCCCAGAACGAAAAGCCGGTGCTGGCTTTCATAGTCCCTTTGCAGTCTGTAAACTACACAAAATGCACTAGTGATTTCACACTTTCCTTTTCAACTATATGTATAACATCAGCACATTCTCTCGACGGGGCAGAGTCCATTGTTACAGTGAAACGTTTCCAGCTGCAGTTACTACTGAGAGATGTCCCAGGACAGAGAGCATTTTCTGCACTTCCCTCTTCCCTGGGAAACCTGATATTCAAGCACAATCACTTTCATACACCTTCAATGTTCTTGAGTGCAAGCAGCTAGAGGTCACAGAGAAGGAAGGAAATGTCAGGGCAGAATAAAGAAGCCATTTTTCCCAGCAGCATTTAAATTGTGCACAACACATTTGGGACCATGTACCGCCTTTTAACATGTATAGACATTTTTCACTCTTGCAGTTTTGTTGCCAACTTTCAGCAGCTGCTCCCATCAAATAGACTGTAGAAGGCAAAGCCATTGCTGGGCTGCCCCTTCCCCTAGCCTCACGTAAGCCATATCAAATTCACTGGTGCACTCTGTATATCCGTTCTCTGCTGTGTCTACTGTTGTTATCTCTGGATCTCAGGACCTAAAGATAAGGGCAGTAGTTTTCTGATAGGGCTGGAAGAGGAAGAGGTGGCAACACAAGCTGCTCTTGTTGAGCTTCCCACTTGACAACTGCTAATGCGAATTTGGCAGACATGGTCCTCTGGCAGCCAGTGCGCTGCGCACACCATCCCGGTGCTCTGTGGCCTTGTTCTTCACCTTTTGGAACCTGTCCTGCTTTCATTCTCACCAAGGTAAATCCTCATCTATTCTTGCACAGAACACTCTGCCAGCAGGAAAGCATTCCTAAGCATTGCTTCTGCCAAAACTGACCTGGGCCAATCACTTTCCTTCTAAGCACTATGTACCACCACATTCAGCCTCTCTCATCGTCTGAATCCAAACAGAAAGCTTCTCGGCTACATCTTGTGCAGAGAATTGTGCTAGGACAATGAGCTTGCCTGGAGCTTGCCCCTGAAACTTGTGGAAACCTGTATTTGCACCACATTCAAGGGGCAATCCTCTTTCTTTTACAAGGTGCAAAGTGCTGTCCGATCTCCATGCTCTCTGCACGATCCTTCTTAGCTTGAAGTACTACCGCCCACATTACAGCCTCGCAAGGACTAAAGCTCCAGAGAGACATCTCACACAGAAGAATGTGCTGGGACAAAACCATGTTCTTCCTGCCCCCTTCGCGTTACTCAGATTATGGTGCTGTGTCAAATGTCTTGGACGTAGAACAACTAATCCAGCAAGTCCTTCTCTCCCAGCACGATTCACTGAATGAAAGCTCCATGGACAGTTTGGACTTGGTGAAACAAAAAGGATATGAGTGTACCTAAAGCTGAGGAGAAACTGTGTGTAGCACACTCTGGGTGCATGCAGTACACATATGGAGAAGTGGCAAAGCTGAATGCCATCACTGGGCTTCAGTCCTGTCCGGATCACATAAGATGAAGAATGAAGTAGCAGAGCACTGGGCTTGTTTGCACAGTGAACAGAATTGCAAAAGTCCAGCAACAGCTCGTTCTCAATTTGAATCTGCTGAGAATGCTCTTGTTGCTTGAAAAGTAACATGAAGGTGTTAGACTTTATCACAAAATGTGGAGATTAGCTTTTTTACACTCTCAGTGTTGCAGAGTCTATGATAACCAAGTCCATAGATCACCTAGAAGCACATGTCAAAACAGAAGGCATTCTTTACATACTCCTCCAAGCAGCCTTGAAACTGTGCACAACACACTGCATCTCTGTACTTTCTTTCTCTGATAGCTATGCCACCACATTTTCCACTCTCACAGCTCCATTGCCAGCTGTCAGCAGATGCTGTTACAGAAAAAAGCTCTGTAAGTCAAAACAAGTGCAGGGCTGCACCATCTGCTTGCCACACATAAGTCACATCAAACTCACTGGTGCACTGGGTCCTTTCCTTCTCCGCTGCAACTACCATTGTGTTGTCTGGATCTCGGAGCCTAGATGAAAGCACAGTTGTTTCCACAGTGGGCTGAAATAAAAATTGATAGCAGCAAGAAGAGCTGTCCTTAAGATTCTTGCTTAAGGCTGTGATGTGAATTCAGCAGGCAAGAAAGTAGCAGCCACCAGCTTTTTGCAAGTCTTTACGCTACACGGGGGAGCTGGACTCGAGCAGCTCGGACACATGATGGGGTGTCCCCTGCTTCCAGTGCCCCCTCCTGGTGCTCCCAGTGCCTCACCTCAGTGCTCCCAGTTCTCTTCAGAGCTCCCTGTAGGACTCCCTGGTTCCCCTTCCTGCCCCCAGTTCCAACCAGTGCTCCCAGCTGACTCTTAGTTCACTCCTGGGGGACTCAGTGTTGCTCCCTGCAGCACCGTCCCTGTCTCACCCTGTGCTTCCAGTGCCATCCCCGTGTCACTCCCAAACTGTCCCAGTGCTCCCAGGGTCACCCCCTGGCTCCCTCCACATCTTTTCAATCTCTCTTATGTCTTTGGCTCACCCCAAACTGACGCCAGCTCCTTCAGATTCATCAAGGCCAGAGCAAAGGGGAATGCCTGTGGAAGATGCAGAACCCCTGTCAGCACCGAAATTCCCAATGTTTACCCACTGTCCCAAGGAAACACCTAAACCCATCTTTTCCCACCTAAACACAGCTTTTCCCACCACCAACTCTGGGAAATCATGTGTCCCAAGGACCTGAGATCCTGGACACGGCACCAAAGTGGAGATACAAAACTTCCTGCAGAGCCTAACCTCCAAATCCTGCAGCTGCTTTGGCCGTTCCCAACCTGGAGACAACCCAAGATCACCTGGAGCACAGAGATGGGGCACGAGGACACCCCAAGACCCTCAGACCCCCTGGGGGAGGCGGGGAGTACAGACACCAAGGTCCTCCAGGCCTGGAGGTGATGAAGAGGTGCCTGCAGTGGCCCCTCAACCCTGATGGAATCCCCCCAAGTTCAAGCCCCCACATGGCTCTCCCTGAATTTTCTTGATGAGTGTTAATTGATTTGGCTTTTCCTAGTTTTCCTTTGTTTCCAGGAAAGGTTTCTCCAGGGTGATTAATAACCCACCTTGTGTTACGACTTCAGAATTCATCCAGATGTGTCATAAATGACCTCCACTGTCACCCACCCCTGTGTTATGACTTCAGAATTCATCCAGATGTGTCACAATTTACCTCCACTCCTTTCCAATAGGAAAAAGATGCCACCTTTTCCCTGCTCTGGTCTGTCCCCACAGGGAGGACTTCGGTGTCTGTGCCAAGGGCTGTGCAGCCACTTTGGGGTGGAGCAGGGGGTGAGGCGAGTGGGTGTGGAGCAGAGATCCTCCCACCTTCACAGAACTTGCTCGGCCCATCCCAAACAAACTCTTCAGCCCTTTTGACGCATTTAACCCTTTCTCCAGTCTCCTACACCATTCAGTATCAGCCACTGTCAGAAAATCTTGCTGTTTTCAATGGCTGCAGCTTTAAATGGGAAAGTTCAGCATGGCAAAAGTTCAGAGTGCTGAAGACAGCAGGTATTTCCAGCCTGTGTGTTCCATACTTTGTCTAAAAGGCTGTTGGTATCTGGATGTTTAGACACTTTTTTAGACACTGAGTTGCATTTATCATCTGAAGATGTAAAAATCTTCATCTCCACAGCACACCCATAGGCCACATTCATCCCACTCAGCTAATCCCAGACCAATTCCTGCCCTCTGCCTGAAGCCCCCAGTCCCAGCCCAGTTTTGGCTGCTCTAATTCAGCAATGCCAGTCCCACCCTGATAGACTGAAGTGCCTGTAGTCCATTCCATGAGGCTCAAAACTAACAGGAAGTTGTCAGCTTTAATTTTCAGCTGGCTTAGCCCTGAAAGCAGGTCACCAGAGTCAGCTAAATCCCCAGAAATGTCCCAAGGAAGGACAAATTGGCCAGCCAAGGCTGTGCCAGTGGTGCTGAAGTGGTGACTTCCACTGTCCCAAGAGCAGCCCTGGGACTGCAGTCTGAGATCCCTGAGGAGCCACATTTCCTCAGGAGCAGAAGCAGCAGCCTGATGGATGTTTAAAACTTTAGCAATTCAGATGGACAGTTCTTTCCTGTGCCTCCATGGTAGCCTTCAAAAAGGAGCAAACCCACTGATTTCAGGAAATGCAAGATCCCTCCAGGAGGAACTCAAAACAAGCTCCCAAATGTGTCCCCAGTAATTCCCTCACTGTTGTCAACAGAGCTTTAAGACAGCACCCAGAGCCCCTGTGCTCATGGCAGGTGAGCTCAGCTCAGCTGGCAGTGAGACTGTGTATGGTGGGTCCCAGCATTCCATTCTGGCAGCCAAGTGCTGTGGTGGCTCGTGGTGGGTCACAGTGGCCACAGACTCAGCTACTTGCCCACAGGTCTGTGTTGTCCCAGGATTCACAACAAAATCTCTTTTTTCCCACCCTGTCAGAGACAGCAAAGTCCCAGCACTTGCTGCAAGGTTCAAGGCTTCATGCCCAGGATTTGTGCCAGGGACAAGGGGACACAGCCTCCCCCAGGCAGCACCTCCTGCTCTGTTAAACATCACAGCCAATGCCATTCTGGGGCTGAAGCAGCAGCAAGTTCAGGCTGAGGAGAAAGTTCTTTTGGAATCCTTGGACTTCACACCAGTGCTCCCAGTAACACCGAGAAGGTCATGGTTTGGTTACCAGATAAAGAATCATTAGCACCTGGTGGGTTTGATGCCTTAGGATTTTAGCTTTTCTATTTTTCATGTATTTGTGAACCTGCAATTCTTTAGTGTATAACTCTGAATTCCACACAGTGTGAGCTGCTGCTTTCCCATTTTGGTCAGACACAATAATTCCTCTCTAGGCCTGGGAATCAAGGACACCTTGATTCACTGTCTCAGGCCCCGAGAGATGGAAACAACAGTGAGTTGGGAGGGGAGCAAACTTGGGGTAAATTACTTCATTACCTGAAGCTGTAATTGGAAGATTAACCCCCAATATGCAAATGGACCAAACTTATAAAAGTGTGAAAACCTGTGACCCGCTGTCCATTTTTGGCTGTAGCCCCTCGGGGGGCTTCATCTTCCTGAAATGTACCTGAAGGCCCTTCAATAAATCCAACTGCTCTTTATTCCCTTAATTTTGTCTGGCCTCTGTTTTTAGGTAGCCCTGGAAAAGGCATCAGGTTAATACAATGCTAATTTTAAAAAACCCATTTGTCTACAGAACCGCACAATACTTATTCTGTAGGAAAAAGAACTGGAAAGCAACCAGCCCAGTTGTGGCAACTTTTACCAGTTCAGGTATAACTTTGGGGTTGTCAACCACTAGAGACAACCAAAGAGACCCCCAGGACAGAAGAATGCATGCATAAAGGGAAGAGAAAGTATCTTAATGATTTTGGGGAAAATTATTATCATATGTATGTTTACTCCAGGAAAATCAATGAATATGTATAGAAAATAAAGTATAGAAACAGAAGCAGTTTCTATAATCAGTGTGGACTTGGTGGAGTTACACCCCCACACATCTAGCCAAATAAAGAACGCCTGCTTTCTGCAGGAAAACACATGAGATAGTTCCTCAAACATAAAACTAAAATGCACAAGAAAGAAAATGCTCACAAAACGTCGCTAAACTGTTTCCAAGCCACCAAAATTCACTGATTGAACCAGACAACTTAATTTAAACAGCAGAATGTGACAGGCTCCTCATCTTTGCTTTGCAAAGAACAACAAGTACAGTATGTCCACTGTCCTGGTTTGAAAAGACAAGTGTCTGCTAAGGAAGGCAGGAGCCTCCCTTGAAATGGAAAATGTAAACTCCCTCCCTCTGAATTATTATAATTTTGAAATTAGGAGGCTTTCAGGCAAAGATATGAAATAGGAATAACAGTTCTTTACTAGGAAAACTAAAAATACAAATGCAATAGTACAAACAAAAACACCCCACTGACAGAGTCAGACCTGACACCCTGTGGGTCAGGGTGGTGGTACCAGTCCTATTAAATGGTGGCTGCAGTGCACCTGCAGTGACAGGTGTGGTTCTGTTGAAGCAGTGATCTTGTAGAAGGGTGGAGTTTTCCTCTGAAGATCCATTGGTGGTGTAGATGGGCATGGACTTCCTTGGGAATCCAGTGTAGAAGAAATCTGCCCCTCTGGGAATCCAATGGGAAAAGGCTGATCTGGTGTTCCAAAATCTCAGATTATATCCAGGTAGGAATGCTTGGCTCCTCGCTATGGGCAGCACATCTCACGATGGGATGATGTAATTTTTTATCAGTCATGCAGTGACATTCACTGGCCCATTAACAGAAGATATTTCCTGGAGGGAGGATTGGTTGTGGAAGAGATAAAGAAAACTGTCCAATTGACAGAAGATAACTGCCTCTCCTCTAACAGATGGGAATAGAATACACACCCCCAGCTACATCTTTCAATGTAAGACATCCAATGAAGACAATTCCTTTTGGAAGAACACATTCCTAAACTTCCCTTGAAGCTGGGAATTTGTGCTAAATACAGACAGCTTAGGAAGCCCTGATAAGCAGACTCTGATGTTAGAAAATGTCTTGATGTGTGGACAGGAGCTGCACCACTCACTGTAAAGTGAAATGAGTGTTGAAGGAGCATGGTGGGTCCCAGGGAACTCTGATCCCTGCAGAACCTTATCTGACACAGATGGGCCAACCCGCTGCACTGGGATCACAGATCACTGCACTTCCAACTGCCAGGTCAAACATCACCTCATCACCTTCCTATTGAATGCTTATCACTGCTTGCTGTGAATGACAGGGGAATTGGGTGGGGAGCAGCAAATTGACATTTACTGATTTTCTGAATTATCGAAAGGAAATATAATAAATTGTCACATGAACATTTATTGCTAATTCTACACAATTACGTAATTTCATTAAATATACCACTTACCATGCCCACAAAGACATTTCCTTCAGAGGAAAAGGAGAGTGCTTCACACCATGCCGTAGATGAGCCTTTATTTAAGCAAGGTTTCTACAGTTTCCTTTCTGTAAACCATGACAAATTCACGATTGACATTTTTTTCCAAAAAAAGGTCATGGCACTTCACTTGTGTGCTGTGAGTCCCACTTTAAAAAGCTTTTAAAGATATTGGTTTATGTGCAATGACTTTGTGCCTCTAATCAGAAAGTATATTTAATTGTTCTTTTAACCATTACTGCCCTCAAAGTGGGTTTGCCTGAGAAGAATAGAAGCTCATACATGCAGATGTGAGCAGGCTGCTTCCCCTGAAGAAATCAGAGCAAACACAGAGTGCCGATCTGGGATTTGAGGAGTCCCAGCTGTCGGGAAGCTGGAGAATGTTGTCCTGATTTTCAAGGGCAAGGAGGATCCCAGACACTATGGGCCTGTCAGTCTCACTTTGGTACTTGATAAAATAATGGAAAAGTTTGTTCTGGGAAGTATTGAAAAACACCTGGAGGACAATGCAAGCATCAGTCAGAGTCAGCATGGCTTCATGAGGGGAAAGTCCTGCTTGTGAAATCTGATTTCCCTCTATGACAGGGGAACCCGCTTGGTTGATCCAGGAAAGCCAGTAGATGGAATCTTTCTGGATTTCAGCAAAGCTTTTGATAACTGTGTCTCCCAGAATGCTTCTAGAAAAAATGCTCATCACACACCTGGATGAACACCTAGTGGAATGGGTGAGCAACTGGCTCATGGGTCAGGCACCGAGGGTGGCAGTGACTGGGGTGACACCATGGTGGCAGTGGTCACCAGAGGGTTCTGCAGGGCTCCATTGGCAGCCCCTGCTCTCCAACATCTTTGTTAACGACGTGAACACAGGACTTAAAGGGATAATCAGTAAATTTACTGATGACACCAAACTGGGAGGAACTGTCACCTGCCTGGAGGGCAGAGAGGCTCTGCAGAGGGACCTCCCATATAGAGATGGACAATCACCAACAGTGTGGACTTTAAGAAGGGAGGGGTCAGATTCTGCCCCTGGGATGGGCACCCCTGGCTTGGTTTATGGACAGGGGAAAGAGGGGCTGCAGGGCAGCTGCAGGGAGGGACCTGAGGGTCCTGGCAAAGAGCAAATGAACATGAGTCAACAGTGCCCTGGCAGTCCAAAGTGCCACTGTGTCCTGGGGGCAGCAGGCCCAGCATCCTGGCCTCTGGGCTGGGAGGGGATTGTCACGCTCTGCTCTGCACTGGGGTGGCCTCACCTTGAGTGACAGCAAAATATAAAAAAGACATAAAGCCATTGCAGAGTGTCCAGAGGAGGTCACAAGGATGGGGAAGGGTCTCAAGGGGCTCTGTGAGGAACTGCTGAGGACACTTGGTTTGTTCAGCTGGAGAAGAGGAGACTCAGGCGAGACCTCACTGAGCTTTTCAACATCTTCCCAAGGGGCAGTGCAGGGGCCACACCAAGCTCTTCACTCTTATGAGCAGGGACAGGACTCAAGGAAATGCCTGGAGCTGAGTCAGGGGAGGACAGGTTGGATATCAGGAGAAAGTTTTTCACCTAGAGGGGGGTTGAGCACTGGAACAGGATCCCCAAGGAAGTGGTACCAGCCCCAAGTCTGTTTTGGGACAGGAAGAATTTGGACAATGCTCTCAGGCCCACGATAGAATTGTTGTGGTGTTCTGTGCAGGGCAGGAGTTGGACTCAATGATCCTGATGAGTCCTTTTCAACTCAGCATGTTCTATGCTGCTCTGAAATTACTTCAGCATCTAGCATTCACCTTTCACTCCAGAATAAAGCTGTTCCAGCCTGGTGAGCACAGACATTCCACCCCTCCTAAGTACAGCACCTACAATATTCCTTAATTTATTTGGATTAAAGAAAGAAAGAAACTGCATTTAAGTGTCCCTGTAACAATTCCAAGCCCTTCTTCACTGTCTGCCTGTAAGGGGGGCCATTTACAGAGCAGCTCAACAGGGGACATGGCTTGCCCAGACCATGGGAGGGGACAGAACAGGCTGTGGGTGTCCCCCCGTGCCCCTTTCACTCATGGGGGTTGTGGCAGTGACGGAGGACAGGTGACCTGGTCATGCCACCAGGAGTGCCAGAATGGGGCATAGGTGGCCATGGAAGTGCTACCATGGGTGTTGTGACACCAGGGCATGCATGGCTATGGACATGCCACCATGGGTATGGTGACACCAAAGGATGTGTGGCCTTGGAGGTGCCACCGCAGGTCCCAAGATGCTCATGGAGATGCCACCAGGGGACAGGTGGCCATGGGGTGGCAATGCCAGTGGGTGTGGCAGTGTGACAGTGACAGGCCATGTGTGGGGCCAGATTGGGGTGGCTCTGTGCCTGCCCTGTGGGTGGCCTCACTGGTACTGAGCCGGTTTGGCTGGGTCCCAGTGCTGGTGCTGCAGGGCCTGGCTCAGTGCCACTGTCAGTGCCAGCCCCAGCACGGGCAACATTGGGACAGAAACACATGGGGTGGGAAGAGACCATGGGGATAGGGGAGACTGAGCATCTCATGGGGCTGTGCCAGGCCAACACCTCCCACCCCACACTCCAAAATTCATCATCCTCCACCCATCATCATCATCACCCCAAAAGTCATCACCCCCCCAAACCATGACACCCAAACCATCCCCATCACCCTCCACCCATCATAATCACCCCAAAAGTCACCACGCCCTACCCATCGCCTCAAAATTCCTCCCCCCCCCCCCCACCACTCTCCTACCCCTGTACCCCTCTCACCTGCCCCATCCTGTGCCCCCAGCGCTGCCCTGGCTCCCCTGCTGCCGTGTCGCCTCCTTCTGTCCTCAGAATCCAGGTACTGCTGCAGGGGTGGCCTCGTCC
>JAYDZK010000099.1:1128570-1148644 GCA_034509185.1 Euphonia xanthogaster
AAACCCTCTCACACCTTGTTGGGCAATTAAACCCTCTCACACCTTGTTGGGCAATTAAACCCTCTCACACCTTGTTGGGCAATTAAACCCTCTCACACCTTGTTGGGCAATTAAACCCTCTCACACCTTGTTGTTCCCTTCAAAGCAGGATTTCCCATTCCCAAACCTTGGCCAGATCTAGGGGAAGGCTGTGAGGAAGGTGTCCCAGGACACCCAGGCAGGTGAGGAGGAAGTCACTGCCCCTTCCCCCCCTCTCTCCTGCTTTATGCTCCAACCCAGCATCGCCTCTGACTGCAGGACAACCCTGCTGCCAACACTGTCCTTAGGTGGATCTCTTTCCCTTTCCCTCTGGCATGGAGGCAAATCCCATCCTCTCCTTGTCCTTCCTCCCCAAGGCACTGAGCTGAGGATGGAGATGAGGAAGCACAAATCCCCACAGCAGGACCTCATGGAAAAGGACATTTTGAGCGGATCCCTGGCACAGGAATCCAATGGGAAAGAAAAGGCCTGGAGATCCCACATGAGGAGGGGCTCCAAACCCAGCCCAGGGTGCTCCAAACAGGAAAGACCCACTCTGTGTCTGGAAAGCGGCTGGAGATTCAGCTTGAGCTCTGACCTGGCTGTCCATGAGCAGCATCAGTTGGGGGAGAAGTCTTACAAGTGCTTGGAAAATAGGAAGAGCTTCAGAGATGGCTCCCACTTCCTCCGCCACCAGAGAATCCACACTGGGGAGATGCCCTACAAGTGTCCCAAGTGTGGGAAGATGTTTCAGACCAGCTCCAATCTCCTGCACTAGCGGATTCACACAGAGACCCTTCTGCTGCCCTGACTGCGGGAGGGGCTTCAAGCTGAAGTGCAACCTCGTCAGACACCAGTGCATCCACATCCAGGAGATGCCCTACGAGTGTCCTGAGTGTGGGAAGAGCTTCTCCTGCAGCTCTCATTTGACCAGGCACCAATGGAGCCACTAGTAAGGGAAGCCCTGTGAGTGCCCTGAAACTTCCAAGCTTTATCTGCTGCTCCATCTTCCTCCCCTACTGGAGGACCCACATTGGGAAGAGTCCTGATGACCCACATTCCTGGTGATCCACCTTGGGAAGACACCTGTGCCTTTCCCTGCCCCTGGCAATGATGTGAGGTGTAATAGTAGAACACGAGGATCTGGCCATGCCCACATCATTATATTTGATCCCACCTCAGGTCATTGCCAGGGGCAGGGAAAGGGACTCTCTCTCTCTCTCATGAGGAGAAGGGTGTCCTTTCCAGGTGGGAGAAAATACATGGTCAGGAAGAGCTGGTCGGTGTTGTAGTTTTCCCATTTTTTAAAAATAATTTGTCTCATTCCTTCTGTTATCAATATTGTTGCTGTTCCTGTTTGTTCATTAACTTGTTGCTGTTCCCAGTAAATTGTTCTTATTCCAGCCCAGTTTCTTTGTCTTTTGTGCTTTCCATGGGAGGTGGGAGGGCAGTGAACAGCAGTGCAGTTTTAGCAGGAGCAGGAAATTGGGGAATCCCATTCCTAAATCTTGGCCTCGTGGAAACTGAGCATCCTAGCTGGTCCCAACCCTGGTTGCCATGGCAACAGCCTTGGGAGTGGGTTCCTGGCTGGGGGCTGTGGGAACCTTTTTACTGACACCCAGGGACAGGACTGGAGGGAACGGCTAAAGGTGAGTTTGGGCAGGTTTAGGTTGGATCTGAGGAAAAGGTTTTTCCCCCAGAGGCTGCTCAGGCACTGAACAGGCTCCCAGGGTCACAGCTCCAAGACTGTCTGAGCTCCAGCAGCATTTGAACAGCACTGCCAGGCCCAGGTTGGGATTGTTGGGGTGTCCTGTGCAGAGCCAGCAGCTGGACTTGAGGATCCTGATGGGTTCCTCCCAGCTCTGCCAATTGTGTGGTTCTGGGGTTGCATGACCTTGGAATGAGACCAGAAATGGCCTGAGCCAGTGTCCATGGCAATCATCCCTAGCATTGGGTCCCCATGGAGCTGCCAAGGGACCAACCATAGCAGCAGTGCCTGGTGATGGACCAGATTTGTCACAGGTCCTCAGAGAGGCTCCACGGGGACATTCCAAGAGTCTCCAGGCTGTTCAAGAGTCAGAATGTCACAGGCAGAGAGAGGGGTTCCATGGAGACCTCCCAGAGTTTTCTGGGGATGGTAAAGAGCCATGTGGTCAGAGGCAGTCACAGCCATTCCATGGTGACATCCCAGGGGACTTTAGGCTGCAAGGGCACTGATCTGTCATAGGTACTCACAAGAGCTTCACGGTGGCATCCCAGGAGTCCCCTGGCTTCCAAACAGCCAGGATGTCACAGGCACTCACAGGGGTTCCTGTCATAGGCAGAGTGACAGCTACAGGCAATGTTTATTAGAGAAGCGCTTGTTGGGTCATGAGGTGCAGAAAAGACGCCCAACAGACCCAAAGCCCTTTAGGATGCCTAGGGTTTCTAAACTCCTGTGGCAGGAGCCTGGGAGTAGCTGGATCAAATCCCAGCCCCAGGCTTTGCCAAGGGTTTATATGTATAGGATTATAAAGGTGTACTTGAAGTTTTATAGAATTTGTCCCACAGAACTAAGGATGGCAAGCCAGATATATTTATATAAATATAGATATAATTGATTAGAATCATGATTAGGCAGAAAGATCTTAATCAGAATTATTTACTGAACATCATTGGAGCTGTAATTGCTATTATAATACAGTGCTCTAGGAAGCAATTTTGAAGCAATTGTATGAAAGCAAAACCAGTTATTGAGTAGAGATTGATATCACTCCCTCAGAACAACAACTGTGAGCAAATCCCTTTGGCTCAGCCTGGAGCAGTGAACTTGACAGGTGTCCCCACTGCAGGGAGGAATATCCACAGTCCCCCAAAGAAGGGAAATGTCAGAAAATGCTGCTGTTAAAAGTTGGGGTGGGGCTTTTCTAGTCTGAAGTGCTGCCATGTCAGTCAGATGTGCCCAGGCTGTGCCAGCTCAGCAGCTCTGCAGAAGTTCTCAGTGGTGTCACTTGGTTGTTCCTTTCTCCAGGAATTTTACCAAATCTTCCAGAGCTTCAGCTCCCTCTGAGGATGTTGAACAATGGAATGGAGGAGTCAGGATGGTTCCAGAATTATTCACCCCAGAAGAAATGTGGTCCCTCTCCTTCATTTCCCATGGGGGGCTTTGCAAACAGGGCCTTGCTGGAGTTGTTTGTCTACCAGTCCAGGTAGAGCGTGGAGGATGGAGGGAAACCAGAGATGAGGAAGCATTGGGAGGGGGGACCCCTGAGAACTGGTCTGCTGAAATAGAGAGCTGGGGGAGAACAGACCCTTAGGACTCTCCAAACTCCAGGCACACATAAGTGGGGGACCCTGAAGAGGAGAATATTCAGGACCTCCAGCAGCACAGAAAGGACATCCATAACCCTAACCCTAACCCTAACCCTAACCCTAACGCTAACCCTAACCCTAACCCTAACCCTAACCCTAACGCTAACCCTAACGCTAACCCTAACCCTAACCCTAACCCTAACCCTAACCCTAACCCTAACCCTAACCCCTCCATGATGCCTAGGGTTTCTAAACTCCTGTGGCAGGAGCCTCTTGCTCCATCAGGAACTGCCTTTCCTGTGCCATGAGCAGAGCAGGTCCCACTGCAGGAAAAGCCCCAGGCCAGCATCAACACAGTGAAGGCCTCGGGCACAAGTGCAGAGTGCCGTGCTGGGAGCTGTGCCAGGGAGAGCCTGAGGCACCAATGACACCTTGGCAGCAGCAACTGCTTGCAGGGCTTGGCCAGAAACCTCCCTTGGCAACCTGGCCTGGTGGCCACCACTGCAGAGCTGCTGCCTCAGGGGTCACTTCTGGCTGGGCTCTGCCCCAGCCCTCAGAGTGTGATCTCAGCATTTACCCTGTCACAGCTGTTGAGCCTGAGCCCTGAAAAGCCTAAAGGGTCCTGTGTCACTCTGGCTCGGTCAGCTTCTGGGGCAGGGGAGGGGGAAAACAGAGACAAAGCGGGGACAGAGGAAAGGGGAGAGCCAGGCCCAGGGGACAGGGCTGCAATGGTGATGGCTGTGAGGTCACTGCCCCTGCAGCAGCCTGGCTGCCCTCAGCAGTCATTCTGGCCAGAAGTGTTGTGAAGTCACTCAGCACATCAGAGAACCCAATAGGATGAGTTCACGATAGAAATTCCTATTCTATTAGAATAGAATAGAATTTCTATTGTGTGTTCATCCTCAATAGAAATTCCAGCCTCTGGGAGGGGGTGGCTGTCACGATCCGATCCACTAGTACAAGTGAGGGTCGTGATGGTTCGTTTTACTGATGTCAGAGTGCAAAAACAACATGGAGGGGATTTCAGTATTAATCAAAACAAATGCACATTTTATTGAGCGCCTGCAGCATATGTGATGGAAGGATTAGAAAGGAGATAAAGGATAGAGAAAAAGAAGGGGAGAATGTGAAAGATGGTCTGAAGTTCCCCTTATTTCCCTCACGACCATCCCAAGGACAAACATCGGGACCCTGAGGCCCCTGAGCAGAATTCTGGCCTGCCAAGTGATTGTTCTCAGCTGTGTCTACAGTGACTGCCTCTAGCAGGGCCTGCCAAGGGGCAACTCACCCCATATGCTTGCACCTGCTTCGTAACAATACCCCAGGAATTTCCCACCTCTTGGCCAGATGAATTTGCTGGGGCAACTTTAGTAGCCCCCTCTCATGGAAAATCCTTCATCTGCTCCACTACCACTGTGAGGGATGGAGATTGAAGTCCCCCTCCCAAGGACTGAGACTGACACTGCCATAATTCTGATCCAGGGTTGCTGGCCTGACTGAAGCAGAATGCCTGCTAAGTGTTGCCTGAAGAGGTGTTCACTGGACCTAGACTGGTTTCCCGTAGAAACCAGTCCTGAAACAATGGGTCCCACTGACTGCTGATATTGACTTATCCTGCTGAGAACATGGACTGTCTGTACCTGTCTTCAATTATTTTTCCCCCTCAGTGACTTCAATGGACTTACTTCAAGATCTCTCCCCCCCCCCCCAGCAATGGATTATAATAGAATCCTGAGATAATCACAATGGTTTCCTTAGTTGCATGTGGCCCCACAGTGTCTAAATGGAGACTTTGTTCCATGTGTTTCCATTTCATCCAAATGATCTCCAGTGCTCTATGAGGCCACACTGTCAAACAGGACACTTGGTTCCATGAGATTCCATAGTGTTACAATACTGTCCTGGGATTCATGAGACCCCACTTTGTCACAATCGCTCTTTGCTCACGTGAACTTTGGCAATGTACCAGAGGCCTCTGGGTTCCATGAGGCTCTGCAGTGTAACTTCACACTTGGTTCCATGAGATTGTATTGGGTCACAATGATCTCCTATATTTTATGAGGTTGTGCTGGATTCTCAACTGACATTTCGTTCCATGGGACTCCATTGCATCACAATGGTCTTCCATGAGCTGTCCCATGTCATAATGGACACTGGGTTCCAGAAGCTCTGGCAGTGTCCTGGCAGTGTCCAGTCTCCTGAGTTCCTGTCTTGGTTCAAAAGACAAGTATGTGCCAAATTAGGCATGAACCTTCCTGCTTCATGACTTACTTCCTTCCAAATTATTATAACTTTGAAATTACTAGGCTTTCAGGCAAAGATATAGGAAAAGGAATTCTTTACTAATAGATAAATACATAACAAGACAAACAAACAACAACAGCAGCAACAACAATAAAACCAGAATCCCAGTGGAAGCCCTCTCTCAGCTGTCAAGCAACCTTCCCATTGGTGCAGTTCCAGGCACAGCCAGCAGGGGCGCTGGTGGCTCCCGGCCAGGCAGGGCAGGGGCCATGATCGCCCTGCGGCTGCAGGGGGCGCTGTGGCGCGAGCTCAGCAGCCTCTCCACCGGCAATGGCGGCTCTGGTCCCGGCAGGGAGGGAAAAGGGGCTCCTTTTGCCAAACCCATGGGGAGCAGCAGGTCTCAGCGCCACTGCAGGGGCAAACTGGACTGTAGCAGGAACCTCGGAGTGGCAGCTGGACCAGAGGGGAGCAGATCCCTGGGGGTGGCGAATGAAAGTATAGCACTAACCCTGAAGCAGTGGCAGAAGCAGAAGCAAAAGCAGAAGGCAGTCCTGATGGATGCAGAGTGTTGCACTAAAGTGTAGCAAAACCTCCTTAGCAGTGGCAGAAAACAGCAGCAGCTGGGTGGGAGATTTTTCTTCTGCATGGTTCACTAGTGATGGCTGGTCCTGAGGTTGGGTCATCACGCAAAGGGAGCAGTCTGGTAGGGGACACGGTGCTCCCAGCTCCCAGGTCGCAGCACAGCACACACCAGCCCTGGGCTCCCAAGTGGCAGAGGAGCAGAGAAGCAAGCTGGCAACCCTAGTCACAGTGCCAAAGTGTCGTTATAGAGCACGACACAGTACAGAAATACACGACTCCATCAGAAAGTGCAAGAGAGAGTTTATTAGAGCAACATTGCTTTTATACTTTTTCAAGACACACCCATCCAACATTCACATTCAGTGCCCATTGGTCATAAGAGAGAAACAAATTTCCCAGTAAGTGACCAGGGAGCCACGTCACTCCATGAGCCAGCCAGAGTCCATATCTCTTAACTTTCTCTCCTTTATCCTGTTTCCTTGGTAACATCCTTGGTCTTCCTTTAGGAGAGATATGGGGCTTCTCCTTATCTTCAGGAGCCCCTTGTTAGCTCACAAGGACAGCACAGAATGTCTTTCCTACACCAAAGGAGAAAAAAAAAACCAAGAGGAAAAAAGCAAAAGGCCAAAACTGCAGGGCAACAGTATCTCAAATCAGATGCACTGTGCTGCATGGCTGCGGAGTCGATCGCCCCAACCTGAAGGAAGAGCAGCCTCTGGCCGCCATCCCCCACAGGATCCCAGGCTTCCCCTCCACCCATTGCGATATTCTCAGAGCTGGAGGAGGGGAGGCAATGACCATTATGAACACAAACCAAACAAACCCCAAAATGGTTATGGGATATGAACCATCCCCAAGACAGTTCCATGAGGCTGCGCTGTGTCACAATGGGCACTGGGTTATACCAGCACTGGCAACATCCCAGTGGCACCTGTGTCTCAGGAGGCCCCACTTTGTCAAAGTAGAGCTTTGGTTCCATGAGATTCCATGTTGTCACAATGTTCTGCTGAGTTCCCTGTGGCTGTGCTGTGTCACAATGGACACTGAATTCCATGTGCCCAGGCACTATTCAAGTGGCACCTGTGTTCCATGGGGCCCTGTTGTCTTTGCAACTGACACTCAGTTTCCCAATATATCATTGTGTCATGGTGGTCTCCTGCATGCCCTGAGGCCCCACTGTGTTGATGCCTTAAAGAACCTAGAAATAAAACAACTCCTTTTGGAGATAATATTTGTATAGGAGGTAATATAAAAGCTGGTCTTTATTGGAGACCTCCAGGAGTAGATATGAAAAATGTCCACAAAATGCCCACACCCACAAAGGGTGAATAAAGTTTTACAAGTTTAGCAGATTAGCATCACTGACAAAAATCACCAATTAGGAGTGCAAGTGGTGATGCAATTCCCCCCTGGGTCTTCTAAGCCTTCCCCCGCTCTGGTCTTGGTTTAGGGCAAATCTGGGAGAAAACCTCCAAAAGGGGCCCCTCCAGAAAGCTAACCTACACGGCCTCTCTTCTTTAACCAGTTTGGGACTAATTTCTTCAGAGAGAAGTGGAAAAAACCCTGTTTATTTAATAGGTAAAGTACTCCCCAGCACACAAAATAAACAATACCAGATGACAACACTCATTTACTGCTCTGAAGAGATGACAAATTCAGAAAGACTCTCTGGTGGGTGGCTGCTCCGTTCTCAGTCCCTCCAGCGCTGGGAAAGACTGCAGAGTGGGCCCTGGCAGGCTGCAAAGTGTGAGCTCTGGGTGTTTCCCTGGGTCCCGGTCTGGAGCAGGTTCGAATGGTTCTAAGAAAAAGGGAAAGAAAAACAGTCCAGGGAAAATTCAGACTGCCTCAGCTAGCTAAACTAACTAAGTAAAAAGCAAAAGGAGAGTGTTGTTCTACCCCATCTGTGCCTAGACATCAGCAGTCTAGCCAAATGTGAGGACTGAGTAAGTGAGGCTGATAACAAAAACTCTGTACTTCTTCTCCCTGCCTTCGCTCTCAGCCAGTCTTGAAGGCACAGAAGAGAATATCCAGCATAAACAGAACACACAATTGGGGATACAAGCATCATAAAGTCACCCTAGGACACCCTCCAACAGGACTGTGCTTTGTTTATGAAAATCGGTCCTGAAGAGCTGGTTTTGACCTTGGTTTCTAAGGAGAACCAAGATAGGATAGAGGCTTTGAAATGTGTTTTGTCTTTCTGTGTAGGGAAATAATGAAGCTAAGCTACAATAACAGACTACAGAGCTACAAATGTAGCTCTATAGTTTGTTATTGTAAATGAGTAAAGAATGGAGACACTATATAAAAAAAAAGGCAGAAATTCTGCATCATTCCCCTTTTTTAGAGACTATGTTGTCTAGTTTGCTCCATATTTAACTACACCATCATATAATACAGATGTCAACTATACACTTTTTATTCAGGTCCAGTTCAGTAACCATGAAGTGAGTGTACTGAAGGTACAAAAGTTCAAAGTTCAACAGTACAAAGTTCAACAAGACTTTTGAAAGCAATGTGTTGTAGAATTTGAGTTTGCTTTCCATTTTCAACCAAATCTTTAATAATTCTTTCACTCTGATCTACATAAGAACAACTACAGTGTTAATAATTCTGTGGCTAGTAGGAAATTTAAAGTTATCCTGTCTGGTAAAACTATACCAGAAAAATCATGGACTTCTTGTAAGGGTGAAATTGCATTTGAAGTTTTGCCTTTCAGTGTGTCCAATAATCCTTAATGTGATCAAATACTATGTGTGGAATTACAGCTCCAAGAGCACAGGCCTGATCTTTATCTAGGGGCAAACTTACCAGGCCAGATTCTCACATATCCAGAATCACCCTGACAAGTTGTTTTTAGGAAGAGCTTTTGGATACATTTTGGGCTACATTCACATGCAAATTTTGGGGCCAAACTTGATTTATGGTTATCAACTGTGCAGATAACAAGCATAAAAACAACAATTTAAACCACATAATCCTGATTTGTGTTAGTCTCTCTTTTCCAGTTGTTTCAGGAGCAGAGATTTCTCTGGATAACACGACAAATCTCTGGAGCTTCTGCAAACTGGAACTTCAAACAATTAAATCCCTCTGTAAGTTAATTTTCCCCCTCATATATGAATTCCTCCTGTGAAGAATATATATATAATTATATATATATATGTAAATTATATATATAATATATACAATTTGATATGGCCTGCCATGCGATGTTTCATTAGAACTTACGTTGTCTTTTTGCTTTGGTATCAGAATAAATCACACGAGACTTTATTTTCTTCATGGTGAAAAAGCTTATTCTTTATTCAAGTAACTCATTTTTATACAGTTTTACATACCTTGTGTGTGATTCCAATTGGGTTAGTAGCTTTCTTGCCAATTACTTTATTGGTTAGTAAGAGATATTTTACTTGACCATCAAATCTCTCTATTAAATTGTTTTCATATTTTCTTCACTGGTTCTCATGGGATAGATTTAATGTTTATGCAGGCACTAGTTGTTTTTCACCCAGGAATAAATTGTTATGTTAACGAACTCTTCACACCAGGATTGCTTTCACATGGGAACTTTCAAAGTGCTAGCTTGACAAGGTCACTGATCTATCACAGCAGGCCTGATTTTATGAGGCCTTTTAAAATAAGTTTTCTACCTTACTGCAACGTTTTGGTTGTATGTGGATTCTCAGTAAGGCTATGGTTAAGACTTGAACTCATGTCATGGAAGTTTCCAACAAATTTTATTAATCTGTGCTTTGAGGGTTCCAGTCACACATGCAGTCTTATCATTTATCTGGGGTGTATAGGGAATTTATAGACCCCAAACAATTCCCCACATTTGACTAACATCTCCAATCACAGGGGGACCAACTCCAAAGGAACCCCAAACACTGGAATTATATGATTTAGTAAAATATCCACCACCTCCTTTTGTTGTGTTGGTGTGACAGGGGTAAGTGTCAGACTGTCTACTAAAGGTATCACCTAACCCTAATACATACCTGTATCTTTTTTGGGTGGTAACTCAGTAGAATTTATTTGCCAACAATGTCCAGGAGAGTCCCCTGCCTCTGTGATTTCCAACACAACTCTTTTGCTCATGTTTGGGTGGGTTCTAGAGAAGATTTCATATTTGTTACAGATTGTACAATATCAGTTTTCCCTCTTTCTGTTATTGCTTTCTTCAGATGTTTCAAAAGGTTTCTTGTTCCCCTGCAAGTGTTTTTTATGTTCTCGCTGAGGTGGGACTATGGTCTGTCTCTCTGGTGTAACAGTCCCTTCACTTTCCTTGATTTCAACCTTTGTGCCAGAAAACTCATGGTTCTGTTGATCATATTTTGAGGCAAACCTTGACAAATTGATTTCCTTCTGTGGCACCACTGTTAAGATTCCTTTTCTTGCTTCTTTTACTATTTTATCAACAAAAAGATTCTCTAATTCAAGAGTTGCTTTCCCATTTTGATGAATCTTGCACTGCATAAAGGCTGCTTCTCTAGACTTCTAAATACCCTGTCGCAGTGCATGGATCTGTTCAGTGTGTTCAATTCCATGGCCTTGAACAGTTGCCAGTCCTCTTTCTTTCCAGATGACCAAAAACATTAAATGCATATTCAGAATTAGTCCATATTTTTACCTTTTTTTCTTCACTCAGTCATTGGCCTTTCTTATTCACAAGGATGCAGAAGGTATTTTTAAAATTTAATTCAGTAAACCATCCTAAACTATCTGTTATTCTCCACACTTTGCAAAATTCCAATAGATCCTTCTTAGAAGCATTTGGCAAATAGAGTGACTGATGAATCACCCAGTGCTTTCCTAATTAATATTTTAAAGGTTGGAAGAAAGGTCTCAGCTTTCAGCTACAAAGGTGACATCAGCCTTTGGATTCCGCCTCTGCCTTCGCCCACCGTGGCTGTAGAAGAGTTAGAAAAAGTGATGAAAGGGGGAAAAAAATACTCTTGAGAAACAACCCCAAAAGCAAATTCCCTCTCCACACCACGCTGGGACAGAATAAGTGGCCTAACAAACCTTATGAAACAGGTGGGATCCTGTAAAATGTCACAATTTGGTTTCTAAGAGCCTTGATTTTCCTGAAAACACACAAATACACAATTGCACACTACCCAACAAAAAGAGCTGCCTTTATGTTACCTCCTGTGGGGTCCTGGGACCATGGTTCCTCACCCCTCAGGTCACTGCAGGGAAATTCTTAAAAGTCTTCAGCAGGAAAGAGTTCCTTGCAAGATGTTTCTGGTTCAGAGGGAGACTGCTGGGTACAGTCCCATCTGAGATGCCAGAAAAACAGATGCCTTAAAAGTCTTGGAAATGAAATAACACCCTTTGGAGATAATATTAGTATAGGAGGTAATATAAAGGCTGGTCTTTATTGGACGCCTCCAAGGGGCAAATATGGAAGATGTCCACAAAATGCCCACCCCACCATGGGGTAAATAGTTTTATAAGTTTAGCAAATTAGCATGTTTGACAAAAATCACCAATTAGAAGCACAGGTGGTGAGGCATGACAAAGTTCTTTGGGAAGAGTCACTCTACCTGTGACTGGAGACTTCAGGCACAGCAAAGAAACAAAGCAACAACAAAACAAAACAAAATCCAGGCAATCAAACCAGAAACGAACCAACAACTGTCCATGTCTGTTTAGATGCATGTGACAAAAGGACAGTGAGGGCAAGGATAAAAGGAATATGGCCTAAAAGCTTAACAGCACTCAAACACTCAACTTATGCCTTAACCTTAACTTATACCTTAAACATAACAATTTAGCAAAGGAACAGCACTTAACAGTATTTAACCTAACTTACGACTTAACAATTTACAGAGGGGTAGGATTTAATTTAGCTTATAACTTCTATTAAATCTGGAATTATGGTAAGGTACTTCACAAAGCACTGACTCAGCAAACTCTAACCCGTCCAACTTCAAGTTATCCAGATTTTGAGAAGTCAGGAGAAGAGTGAGAGGGAGAGACAGAGCAAGAGAGAGAGAAAGGAGAGAAATATCCACAGCCATGGCTTTGGATCTAGTGTCATCTCAGCTGATATGGGACGTGTCAGTGTCACACCTGTGTCATGGCCTTTACCTGCTCTGGTCCCTCTCACAGGTGGGATTTTTGGGGTGCCATGGGCTTGGCAGCCACTTTGGGGCTGGACCAGAGGCTGCAGTGGCTGGGGATGGGGCAGCAGCCACACCACCTACACAGAACTTGCTCTGACCCAATTCACACTGGAGATGTTTGGGGCCATTCATCATTTCTCTGCTCTCCAACACTGAGGCAACAGACTCTGGCTACAGCTCTGAGCTCATGCCCAAGACAACCACCCCTGGCAATTGGGCTCCATGGAGCTGCTCTCAGGAACCCCCCAAGAATTGGAGAGTACCCCAAAACCACTTCCAAAATGTGGGATGCCCCAAAATCCCTTCAGGAACGTGGAATGCCCCAGGGTTCCTCATCCCTTCATTATCCCCAACCTTTGGTTGTCTCATTCCAGACCCTGCCCCACCCTCCCAATCCCCATACAAACCCACCCCACTCCTCCTGGATATCAGGAGCCCCTTCCCAAGCCCTACTTCCCCCAATCCATCCCTCCCAATCCCCTTCCAACCCCATCCCACCCTGAGGAGCTGTGGAATTGAGTAATTTTGGGCTGGAATGGAGCCATTTTGGGATGGGAATGAATAGTTTTAAGTGAGATTGAGTGGTTTTGAGATGACAGATCTATCCCTCTTGGCTTTTCAAACATAAAATGATGGAGAAAATTCTTCCAAATACCCCAGAACCATCAAATCCTCTGGAATATCTCCCAAACACCAAACTCCCCTCCCAAATGGTAGTTAAAATGGTGAGGTTTTAGGTGATGAAATTGGACCATCAGCCAAAGCTCTTCTTGCAGTCAGGGCATTCGCAGAGCTTTCCTTACCAGTGCTTCTGTTGGTGCTGGGACAAGTGAGACCTTCTAGAGAAGCTCTTCCCACATTCCTCACATAGGTAGGGCCGTACCCCAGTGTGGATCCGCCGGTGGTGGTTCAGGTTGGAGCGATCGCTGAAGCTCTTCCCACATTCCTCACACCTGTAGGGCTGTTGCCCAGTGTGAGTGCGCATGTGGACTGTTAGGTGGGACCTCTGGTTGAAGCTCTTCTCACATTCCCAGCACTTGTAGCTGTCCCATACCCTGGTTACCACACACAGGTGGTTGTGAATCTTCCTGAAGCTCTTCCCACATTTCTCACACTTGTTGGGCTGTTCCCTGGTGTCAGTGCACTGGTGGACATCCAAATGGTGGCTCTGGCTGAAGCTCTTCCCACATTTGGAACATTTGTGGGGCCTCTCCCCGGTGTGGATCCTCTTGTGGCGGACCAGGTTGGATCTCCGGCTGAAGTTCTTCCCACATTCCTTACACACGTAGGGCTGTTCCCCAGAGCAATTTATCTTGTGCTGGTTTAGTTTGGATGTGTCTCTGAAGCTCTTCCCACATTCAGAGCGCTTGCAAAGCCTTTCATTATCATGGATATTCTCGTGACGGGCCAGGTTGTTGCTACGGCTGAAGCTCTTCCCACATTCCCTACACTTGTAGGGCCTCTCCCCAGTATGGATCCTCTGGTGTTTCTTCAGGTTGGAGCTGTGGCTGAAGCTCCTCCCACATTCCCCACACTTGTATGACTTCTCCTTGCTTTGATGGTCCTCAGGGACCACCAAGTTTGAGCTCTGGCTGAAGCTCTGTCCACCTTCCTGGTGCAGGGTAGGTCTTTCCTCCTCAGAGCACTCTGGGTTGGATTTGGAGCCCCTCCTCGTGTGGGATCTTTGGGGCTTTTCCTTCCTGTTGGATTCCTGCGCTATGGAGTCACTCAAAATGGCCTCTTCCACAAGGTCCTGCTGTGGGGATTTGTCCTCCCTGGTCTCCATCCTCTGCTCCTTGTCTGGGGGAGGAAGGACAAGGAGAGGATGGGATTTGCCTCTGTGCCAGAGGGAAGGGGCAAGAGATACTCCCAATGCATCCCCGGCAGAACAGTGTTGTCCCCGGCAGTGGGGTTGTCCTGCAGCCGGGGGCCATGCTGGGCTGGGAGATGGAGCAGGAGAGAGGGGGAACGGGGCAGTGACTTCCTCCTCACCTGCCGGGGTGTCCCAGGGCATATTCCTCGCAGCCTCCTTCTCCATCTGGGCAAGCTTTGAGAATGAGAAATCCTGGTTTTGGGGGTAAACAAGGTGTGAGTGCCTTGGATTGGGTGTTCCTCCTGCCCAAGTCCATCTCTAGAAGTCACCAGGTGTCTGGTGTCTGTATAACCTCCAATAATCAAGACTGAATCCCAAAAAAGCCTCTCCCTTTCTAATCTCCTCACTTTGAGGTTCTGAGGCCCCCCTTCTTGGGGCTGCTGGGGGTCCTGTGGATTCCCCCACTCTGGGGTCCTGCTTTGGAATGCCTGGAGGGTTTTGCAGGTCCCCCAAGTCCCTTCTCTGATTTGCTGCTTTGGCTCCCAGGGGTCCCAGGCTCCCCCCACTCCAGGCACCCAGGGCTCACCCCTCTCCTGGTGACCCTTTCATCTCCTGGACCCTGCTCATCTCCAGGCTCCCCCACTCCCCCAGGCTGCCAGGCATGGATGCCAAAGCCTCCGGCCTTAGAAATATTGAAACAGCTCCATGCAGGGAGCCCTTGGAGTTCCTGAGGAGCCTTCCTCAAGATGTCCTGCCTTGGGTATTTTTGGTATGGCAAAACAAGCTCCTAAAGGTTGCTTGATTTGTGCTAACACCAAGGTTTGAAAGACAGGTGTTGGCCAAGGAAGGCTGGAACCTTGGAATGGAGAATATGACCCCCTTCCCCCATAATTATTATAATCTTGAAATTAACGGATGGAAAAGGGATTTCCTTTACAAACCCCCAGGGCAGCTGGTCCCAGTGGCTCCTCTGGATAGCAACAGGAGCTATAGCCTGGACTTCAGGAGCAGCAAGCTGGAATGGCAGGGCAGGCTTACCTGGGGCAGCAAGTGAGAGGCAGCAGAAACTCCGGGGCCCTGCCCAAAGCTGTGGGGTGTCCAGGTGTTGGGTTACAAGAAGCTTTGAAGCAATCAAAGCAGAGAACAGCTGGGCTGGACAGGGAATTGCTCCCCGCGATTTCTCACCGGCAATGGCTGGTCCTGGGGTCCAGACTTGTGCAGAGGATGCAGGCCCCAGTGGGGAACGGGGTGTTCCCACTCCTGGCACAGCACGCACTGGCTCTGGGCTCCCAAGCAGCAGAGAAGCAAGCCAGCAAGCCCAGTCGCAGGGCCAAAGGAAAAGAAACAAAAAGAAACAGACAGAACCCACAGAAGCAGCAGGATCCCTGGTCAGAAACACCAGCAGTGTGGCCACTCCAACAGCTGGCTTGGAAGGAAAGGGGCAGCCCCACATCCTGCCCCAAACTATCTCTGGAAACCCCAACCTGGCGCCCACTCATTGCAATACTCCCGGAGCAGCAACCACCCCGGACACAAAACAAAACAAGAAACCCCAGAAACTATATGAGATAAAAAACCATCCCCAAGAGACTGTTATAGGTAGATAATGAGATGATTGGCTCTCGCAATTAAGAGATGACTATTGTGTGAATATTAAGAAAAGCTTTAGTGATGTATAGTTATGTTATTCTAGTTTAGATGTCCTCTGTTCTCCTCATAGTTCCCTTTTCCCCCCTCTGTATTGCTAAGACAGGTAGAAAGAAGGCACACACATCTCCCTTACGTGGGGCAGTTGGGAATGAAAAAGCTTGTTGCTTAGGGGGTGTGGCATGGCAACACCTAACCTCCAATCAAGTTACAAGAAAGCAGTCACCACCAATAAATGGCAAAGAAGAACTGACTGACAGACTTTGGGAGAGGCCAGGGTTGGCTGATGCAAGCCCCCCCAAGGGTATAAAAGACTGAGCATCCATCTTGAAGATGAACTGGTTGTGTGGTATCCACAAGGGTAGTTCCCAGCGCTATGACTTTTTCCTTATGTAGTCCTTTTGTTGTATTTTTGTCAAGGTTTAATAAACCTTTTAAATTTTCAAAGTGAGCAGTTGTTTCTTACAACACCAAGTTAAAAAGAAACTTGCCAGAGGAGGGAGGCCTTGGGCTGTATGCCCCTTCCAAAGATGCCAGGTGGATTTCACCAGAATGCCGCAAGTGGGAAGGCTTAACTATCTTCTGGTAATAGCATGTCAGCTAACAGGGTGGCCAGAAGCATTTCCAACTGCTTCAGCAACTACAGGATCAGTTATAAAAGTGTTTTTGGAACAAATAATTTGAAGATATGGGATCATGGATGCAATAGACTCAGAGGAACTCATTTTACAGGAAAAAATTTTCAAGGGGTTACGACTGGTTTAAGAATACAATGGAACGTCCATATCTCCTGGTACCCCGAGTTCAGGTCAGGTAGAAAAAAAAATGAGTGAAGAAATAAAGAAACACCTTTTGAAGCTAGAAATAGAAACCAAGATACCATGGGTATGGCTTTTGCCATTGGCTTTGGCAAGAATAAGAGCCAAACCCAGGACATATATTCAATTATCTCCCTTGCAATTGATGTTTGGAACTCCTTACCCTGGTAATTCTCCACCTAGTGGAGAATTCCATCCATCAGGGTGGAGATAAGGGATGCACATTTAAAGCAGGCTGTGGCTAGAATCCTGTCTCTTGTGAAATCTCTCCCACAGGAGGCTGGGCTGGCACAGAGCCTGCCTTGGGACTCTGCTGTTCCCAACACCCACCCAGGGCATCGGCTCCTGCCTAAGGAGCGCAAAGCAGCACCACTGGTGGCCAAGTGGCCCATGCCAAGTGTCCCTGAGGCCAGAAACAGCCGCCAGCACAGCTGAACACGGGGGACCCCTCAGCCTGGGCTCAAGGGCTCTGAAGCCCCGGAGATTTGCACTTCCCGCCTGCAGCAGGAGGATGGGAGGCCCCACTGAGCCTGCCCTGAAGGCAACGCAGCAGCAGCCAGGGCTCCACAGCGGGCAGAGCCCCTGGGCCTGCCCACAGATCCTCTGCTGAAATCCTCTGCCTGGCCACCCTCCTCTGGCATCTCCAGGCACTGGTAGGATAATCCTTATTGTCACTATTTTCTTTATGTTAAATTGTTTCTGTGCCTTCAGTCGCCACAGGTGGTGGGGAAGACAATGTGAGAATTTGACTAAATAATTAGATTACAGTATTAGAATATTTTCCCTAATAGTTTATATTGTCAGTTAGGGTTAGGCCAGAGGTGGGAGAATCAATTTGCAGCCTTAGGAGAAGAAGTAGCAAAAGTTCTTAACCTTAGCAATTATTGGATCAGGAGGGGCACGAGGATTTGAAAGCTGGCCATGGGTGGCCAGCCAAGCCGAACCGAAATGGTGGGTCAGCACCCCGAGTGAGCTCCATATTGGAATGGGATTTTGGGATGAGGAAGGAAATCCATGGCAGCTTCATTGTTCTGAAAGAGGTATTTATTGCCTAAAAAGGACGGGGTGTAGATGCAGGAAAAAGCATTTGTGAATAAACCTTACCTTTGGGTTTAGAGTGCTGGACCCCCACCTGCCCTCCTTATGATTGTTGCAAATACTGAAGCAGATGGAATGAAATCCAGTCAGATGAGAAATGGAACATTTCAACATCAGATGGTATTATATTATCTATTAGCATAAAAAGGAGGAGTTTGTGGAAAGTTAACTCAATGGCAGAGAATTATGTCACTGGGTCAAAGAAGACCCAGGAAGAAGATTAAATCAATGGTAATAAAGATTTGTAAAGACAATTACTAAGAAAATAAAAGAGGAGGGATTGAAAGAAATAAGATGAATGTGCCTTTACAAACAGACCGTGTGAATCTGCTTGGGGATAGGGCCATGAACTCAAGAGATAGGGAAGTAACAAAAGAAGCTATTAGCTCTAGAGAATGCTACTGATCAACACAGACTGTTGCTCAGCCAAGGCCCTATTAAATTCCTGAACCTAGAGCATGAGAACAAAGACTTGGTCAAATAATGAGCAGGTTTTTCTTTCTTTTATATAATGAAAGAGGAGTGCATATTGGGGGGGGGAAGGGGGGGGTGCATAGAGCAGGCGATTCGGTAAGTCTGTACCTTCTGATTACCTCAGCCATGGGAAAAAGGAAGAGGGTGATGCAGCAGGGATTTTAAGATAAAAGGGAGGCTGCATCCTCCAACCATTTGAGAGACCCCACGGGAAATGCCCCATGGCCTCTCCCTTTATTCGAATAAAGTTACCCCTCTGTCTCCTTTTTGGACATAAACCTCTGACATCGTGGATTAATTTCACACCCACCCACCCCGCGTTTTCCCCCTCATCACCTCCCTACCCTACGCCAACACTGAGGCCTGCCATGGAGAACGGAGAGCGGCGCCCGCCGATGTGTCCCAGAATGCCCCGCGGCGCCGCCACTTCCGGCAGCCCCCGCGCCGCCCTCAGCCGCCGCAGGCGCTCCGGTGGCACCCGTTTACGGGGCGGGGGGAATCTCACCGGGACCGGGATCACCGGAAAGGCCCCGGCATCCGCTGGGCTCCGCCGGGACCTCCCTGAGCCGCGGCGTTGCCTGCAGGTCCCGGACCCCCCGCGGAGAGCAGAGGAAATGGTTAAGGAACTCCCCCCCCCCCGCCCCCCCGCCACCTCCCCGCCGGAATGGAAGCGGCCGGACCCGGAGGCCGCCCCTCCCCCTCCCACCCCATTCCCCAGTGCCTCCCAATCACATTCCAATACACCTTCCCTAATCCATCCCAGTGCCCTCTCAGTTCCCTCCTAGTACCCCCCAGTGCCCACCAGTAACACCCAGTAATTTCCCAGTCCCCACCCAGTTTCTCCCAGTCCATCCCAGTCCCCATGAATGCTCTCCCAGTGCCCTTCCAGTTACTCCCAGTCTTCTCCCAGTGCCCACCAATTACCACCCAGTAATTTCCCAATATGTTCAAGTCCCTCCCAGTCCTATCTAGTCCACACAAACCAATTCCCAGTCTCTGCCAGTCATATCCCAGTGCTCCCAGTATCCCCTCTAGTCTCTTACAGTTTCTCTCAGTCCATCCCAGTCTCCTTCCAGTAGCTCCCAGTATATTCCAGTCCCTCCCAGTCCCCTCCAGTGCCCACAACCCCCTTCCCAGTCCATCCCAGTTGCCACCAGTGCCTCCCAATGCCCCCCAGTATCTTCCCAGTTTATTGCTCTTCCCTTCCCAGAATACCCTGGTCATCCCAGTCCATCCCAGCGCTCCCAGTCCTTTCCAGTCCCCACCAACCCCTCCCAGTTCTTCCCCAGTGTTTCCCAGTCCCTCTCAGTTCTCTCCCAGTACCCTCCACTGCTCCCAGTTTCTCTAAATCCCTTCCAGTATCTCCCAGTGCCTCCCAGTCCTCCCCAATCTCCTCAGAGTCCTTCCAAGTATGAACCAATCCCCTCCCAGTTTGTCCTAGTGCTCCCAGTTTCCCCTCCTAGTTTGTCCCAGTTCTCCCAGTTTCCCCTCCCAGACCCTCCCAGTTCCCTTCCAGTTCCTTCCAGTGGACCCCAGGACCCCCCAGTGTCCACCAGTAACTTCCCAGTCTCCTCCCAGTACATCCCAGTCCCATCCAGTGCCCACAAACCCCTTCTCAGTATATTCCAGTTGCCATCAGTCCCTCCCATCCCCATCCCAGTCCCTTCCAGTTAGTCCCAGTCTCCTCCCAGTGGCCCCCTAGTGCCCATCAGTAGCTGCCCAGAAGCTTCCCAGTCGCTCTGGTCCCTCCCAGTGCTCCCAGTCCATCCCAGCTAAGCTAAGCTGGCCAGCTAAGCTCCACCCCCCAGACTCCACCTGGCACCAGCAGTGGGAGGAGAAACTGAGGCAGTACTGGGAGGCCATGGACACCTTACTGGGGGTACCAGTTTGCACTGATTTTTACTGGGGGGGGGGGGGGGGGGGGACTGGGAGGGGGTCAAAGGATTTTAAAAAGG
>JAYDZK010000099.1:1184394-1200547 GCA_034509185.1 Euphonia xanthogaster
ATCTCTCAAGTGTCACCTGGGGGTCACTCCGGTGTCACCTGGGGGTCACTCCAGTGTCACCTGGGGTCACTCCGGTGTCACATGGGGTCACTCCAGTGTCACCTGGGGTCACTCCGGTGTCACATGGGGTCACTCCAGTGTCACATGGGGGTCACTCTGGTGTCACCTGGGGTCACTCCGATGTCACCTG
Organism: Euphonia xanthogaster; assembly: GCA_034509185.1. Taxonomy (NCBI): domain Eukaryota; kingdom Metazoa; phylum Chordata; class Aves; order Passeriformes; family Fringillidae; genus Euphonia; species Euphonia xanthogaster. The sequence goes on from JAYDZK010000099.1 coordinate 1,184,585, forward strand.
GGGTCACTCTGGTGTCACATGGGGTCACTCTGGTGTCACACAGGGGTCACTCTGGTGTCACTTTGCTGGGGTCACTCTGGTGTCACCTGGGGTCACTCTGGTGTCACTTTGCTGGGGTCACACGAGGGCCAAACTCTCGCGGTGCAGTGGGGGAGGGGTCGCGCGAGGATTGGGGATCTTGGGGCGGGGCTTGCACGAGTGGGCGGGGCTTGCACGAGTGGGCGGGGCTTGCACGAGTGGGCGGGGCTTGCACGAGGGGCCACACCTGGGCCTCGTACAAGGGACAGGGAGACACACCTGGGGACACAAGGGGAGGGCCAGCCTCCCCCGCTCTCTGGACAGCCAATCACCAATAAAGCAGATTTTTACCCAAATTCCTGATTTTTTGTGGAATGCAGGAGATAAGTAAAGAAGCCCAGGAGATAAACACAGCTGGCCCCAAAACAGAAAGAAATCAGCTCAAAAAAGGAAGAAAGACCCCAAAAATTGAGAGGAATCAGCCCAAAAGGGAGAGAAAAGGGGGAAGATCCTAAAAATAGAAATCAGCCCAAGAAGGTGGGGAAGGATCCCCAAATAAAGTGTAATCAACCCAAAAAGAGAGAAAAAAGGAGGGGAAAATCTGACAAAATTGAGAGGAATCAGCCCAAAAAGGAGGAAAGACACTAAAAATCAAAATAAATCAGCCCAGTAAGTGTGAAAAAGGAGGAAAAGATCCCAAAAAATGTTAGAAATCAGCCCAAAACAAAAGGAAGATCCCCAAAAAAGGGAAGAAATCAGCCCAAAAAGGGAGAAAGACCCCAAAATAAAGAGAAATCAGCCAAAAATGGGGAAAGATGACCCTAAAAATTTAAGAAAAATGAGCCCAAAAAGGGACAAAGGATCCCAAAAATAGAAATAAATCAGCCCTAAAAAGGGGAAAGATCCCAACATAGAGAGGAATCAACCCAAAAAGAAGAAAAAAAGGGGGAACTGCCCCAAAAATCAAAGAGGAATTGCACTGGCCGGCAGGAAGCCTCAGAGCCGTGGGTGACCCTGCCTGTAACTCAACCAGTCTCTGCTGTTACAGGAGAAGAAGCCAACGTTACCATTAATTAAAAATAATCACAACAAAAAGACTCCCCTCCCATAAAAACCCCCAAGTAAAACTGCCAGCAGCTAAAGAAACAAAGTAAAAAAACCCAGAATCCTCTGCCCTGCCCAAGGAGCCCAAGGAGCCCCCGGGGGTCCCGGCCCCAGGGAGATTTGGGGGTGTCAGACGTGTCTTTATTGTGCACAAAATGCCCTTTACTGTGCACAAAATGCAGTTTATTGTGCACAAAATGCCCTTTATTGTGCACAAAATGTAGTTTATTGTGAAAAAAATGCCCTTTATTGTGCACAAAATGCTGTTTATTGTGCACAAAATGCTGTTTATTGTATGAAAAATGCCGTTTATTGTGCAAAAAATGCTGCTTGTTGTATGCAAAATGCCGTTTATTGTATACAAACTGCAGTTTAATGCTGCTTATTATATACAAAATGCAGTTTACTGTATAAAAAATGCTGCTTATTGTATACAACCCCCACTTTATTGTATACGAAATGCAGTTTATTGTGTACAAAATGCAGTTTATTGTATACAATCATCAGTTTATTGTATGCAAACTGCAGTTTATTGTGTACAAAGATCAGTTTATTGTATATAAACTGAAATTTCTTGTATACAAACTGCAGTTTATTGTATACAATCATCAGTTTCTTGTACACAAACTGCAGTTTATTGTATGCAAAATGCAGTTTATTGTACACAAACTGCAGTTTATTGTTCCCAAGAGGTTGCAGCAGCCCAGGGGCGTGGGTGACAGAGCCTGTGCCTACAGCTGCCAGCTGCAGCTGCACACAAGCCTGGAGGCCCTTCAGTTTTGGTTATATTGCGTTATATATTTTTCTCTGCTGAGCATTTCAGTACATCACAACCAATGGATGCCTTTACTTTTACCCACAGCCTGCCAGAGCCACTCTCATGACCATTTTATGCTCATTACTCTCCAATCCCATCAGCTCGTGCCGTACAGTTTAAGCCCAAAGTTGCTTTTCCCTTTTCTTGCAGTGGAACATTCTTAGACCTTTTTTCTGCTGGCCACATGGGCATGTTTGTTTGCCTGTGGCACCTTTCTGCTTGGCAAAAACCTCCTTTTGTTTGTGGTCAGCTTATCCTTTGCTCTAAGTCATAAAACCCCTTTCCACCTCAACGTAACCTTGGCTTTCTTAGTTGACCAGCAAGACTGGCTCAGCAAACCTAAATCTACATTTTTATTATTCTTCTGTATCCATCTCTATTCCATTCTCAGCTTCTACATTCAGAGATCTTTCTGCCAAGCACACATAGCTGGGAGACTTTCTTGTTGAACTTTCATCCTTCCCAGCAGGGAGGGGCCCCAGGGATGGCTGAGACCAATTCCTGGCCCTGCACGGGGCCTTTCCCAAGGCTCCAACCCTGTGCCTGAGCGTGCTGTCCAACTGCTCCTGGAGCTCTGTCAGACTTGGAGCTGTGACCACTTCCCCAGGGAGCCTCTTCCAGTGCCTGACCACCCTCTGGGGGAAGATCCTGTCCCCACATCCAACCCAAACCTCCCCTGACACTACAACTCTGGCTGATGAAGGCATTTTTTAGTAGGTCTTCCTGATGTGACTTTCAGAGAGCATGGAATTACTTCTTCTCTCCATCTGAAAGAGTTTCTCTTGTCTCTGCCTCCTCCTTGAAGATGGAGGTTCATGGAGTATCCTTCCAAACCACCGAGTTTTTTAGTTTGGGGTTTTTTAAACAGCCTCTACCCAACATTAAATTTATCATTTCTCTGCCCTTTTTTAGGCTATGATTCAAGAAGCCCTCGGTGAAGAAGTCTCTTTTTCTGTTCTGTACACACCTTTTGAGAAAGAGGATAAGGCTGACAAGATAAAGGAGGCCAACAAAACCTTTGCAGAGAAGCACCCGGATTACGTGCAGCACATATTTACAGGTGCCAGCAGGTTTCAGCTGCCTTTAAGTACTGTGGACTGTGCTTGTGCAGCTGAATTCAGAAGAGTTGGAGACAATTAGAGAGTTTGGGCTGCTTGGCCTTCAGACACTTCCACAGCACTGTGGGGAAGTGGACAGAATATGCTTTATCTCAGGAATCAGCAAAATTTAAGCTGTTGATGCAAAAGGCTGCAGAGCCCTAAGATTCAAAGCCCAGCGAGGGCTGGATGTGTTGGTTTTGTTGTCTGGAGTTTTGGGAAGGTTTCTGGAGACCATTTCACTCCTTCTTAGACTGCTCATATTTTTCTCCAAAAAAGGAACTTCTCTTACAGCTGAAAAGAAATATGACAGTGGAAATAATTTTCCTTTCCCTGTGCAGATCCTCATGGAATTCACCTGTTGCCAGAGAAGGCTGAATCTCATCCTGGCCAGCAGTACTTACTGACTCTGGGCTTCAGAAACAAAGAGATTGGAAAAACTGTGGAGAAGTTTGTAACTCAAAAACTGCCAGTCTTTCCAGGTGTGCCAAGTTGCTCAAGAACTGACCTGGCTCGGGGGTGACCCCCAAAATCCTTACTAAACGAGGGGGTGAGGGGTGTCTTGGGACCCATTTCCAGCCCTGACAGCCCAGGCAGCTCTTCTCATCCCCTTCACTCCTCCTCCAGTTCACCCAACATCCTGCCAGATCCCCTAAAGAAAATGGAGATGAATAAACACAGCCTCTGTGGTTCTGTGATTTCACTTCCTAGGCCAGAAAATAACTTTCAGTCCCAGCACAGAAGAAGAAGAAGCAGAAACATTTTGGCAGAACACTGGGAAAAGGATCATGGCAGCCATAGCTTTTATAGGAAGCTCCAAGATAAAGGTGAGGATCCCATTCCCCTCTGGGATGTGGTGTGTGGGAAGGACATGTCCTTTTGGGAGGTAATTCCTGCTGCACCTGCTCCTGCAGTGTCCAGAAATGCTCTGTGAATTGCACTAGGAACAGGGCTCTGGTGGGTTCAGACTCTTTTGAAAAGGAGTCCAAATGGAAAGGACCTGACTGGGGTCCTTAACAGTGACCACAGCCTCTTGAAAGTCCCTCTGCATGCAATTTTCTCCCATCTTTATTGCCTGGGATATCACACCCCTACTGCACAACCACCAACACAGGTGCTCACCCTCATTTCATACCCACAGTAGACTTCATCTCACACCCTGAGCTCCATCAGGAGTTCCTCACTGCTCCTTGAAGCATTTCTAGTGACTGAGATCTGAGTGAAGGTGGGAAGTGACCTTCTCATGTGCCAGATGATGGCGGTTATCTCTGCTCCACCCTTCCTGCCATGAGGCACAGCTTTTAGCACTGACAATTAGCACAAGGCTCAACAACCAAACTGGCACATAGGCAAGACATTCCCATGCAATTCTTCAATTCTTCTGTTGAGCTAGAGATCTGGGGAAGCTCAGACCCCTTTCCTTCGAGCAGCAGTGAGCACTGGAGCTTGCGTGCAGGGCTTGGCCAGAAGCATCCCCGAGGGAAGCGGGGTGGATGGAGGGCAGACAGCCCTGAGGAAACACAGCTGCTTCTTGGCAGGGCTTTCCTGCAGCCCTTTGCTCTTGGCTCTGGATGACCAAAAGCCCCAGCTCCTGATGTTCAGAGGAACGCGAGTGGCAGCTTTGGGAGATTGTAAATCTGTTCCTGCTGGGGGCATTCCCTTCAAAGCTACAGCTACAAACAAAGTGTGGGTTGGACACTGCAAACACAACCAAATCCTGGTCTTGCTGAAAGCCCCAGAAAAACTGCAATTTAAAAAAAATTTTTATTCCCCCCCTCAATTCTCTCTTTGCTTTTGGAGGTGAGATTCCTCTATTGCAACTACTGCAGTCTCAAAAGAGTAACAGGAAGAGAAAAAACTTTGAAATCAGGCAGGTTTTGCACTGCCCATGACTCCCCTCATCTGTAAATGAATTTGGAGGAACAGGACCACACAGTTCCAGCAGAGATAAGCAGAGAGGTCTGGTTTTCAGGGCACAGGGAAAAGAAACTCATCCTGTCAGAGATGAGAGCAGAGTGCTGCTACAGTCCCCACTGTAGGAAATTACACTGCTCCCACACAGCAGCATTTTCTATCAGCTTTACACCTCCCCTCTGACATTCAAATATTCTTGCTGAAACCCAAGTGCACTCCCAGAAAGCCCAGGTGAAACCCCAGCACCAGGTAAGGCAGCAGCCAAGGGCTCTTTTCTCCAAGGAGGCTGGCACAGCAGCCCCGTGGTTTAGGCAAGGGCTACCCTGGTGCCACCTCCAGAGCAGCAAGGACAGGGAACTGGGCTGAACTGGGGACCTGTGGGCTCATAGCCAGCCTAGGGATCACTATGAGAGCTGCCACAGAGAGGAGGAAAGCCCCAGGAGAGAAAAGAGAGTCACTGGGTTGGAAAAAACAGCTGCCAGGTCCATGTCTGTTGTCAGGGGAAACATATTCCCTTTCCCTTCAGTTTTCAGAGCATTCAGTGATCCCAGCAAGATGGAACCTCTGCCCCAAGGAGCAGAGGGCAGTGCCAGTTCTGCCTAGAACAGAGATGGGCACAGAGCCAGAGCTGCTCTGCTGCTGGGGACTGAGCTCTCTTTGTGGCCCTGACAGAGACTGGGCCACTTTTGTTTCTTTTAAAGTATTCCACAATTGTCTTCAAGCTGCAAACATGATTCCATCTTATTTCCATCACATGTAAGCTAAATTAAAAATGGCCAAACTTCAGCTACAGACTCAAGCCTTACAACTTACTTGGAGAGGAAAAAATTATATCTTTGGGGTTTAACAGAACAAACATTTCTTTCTGCAGCTCTCTTCCTCATTTGCATCCAACTTCTTGTTCTGCTCAGGCTGGTTTTGACCAAACCAGCTCAGTGCCAAACCCAAACTGATCAAACCATGGCAACACTTCAGAGAAGTCAATTCTGCCCCCTTTGTTTTGCAGCCACCCAGCCTGAAGTTTGTGCCATCACTGATACACACATGACTCTGGCTAAGCTGGGAAAGCTGGAACATGCTTCAAGTGTGCCATGTTCCTGGCTGCCTGGTGCCACCCCTGCAGGCTCCAGTTCCTCCAGGGTCTGTCTCTCAAACCATGGGTTGGCCTGTCTGCACCCAAACCATGAGCTGAGGCCCTGCACGCTTCCCTCAGCCTCTCCCCTGAGACTGGAAAAGCCACTCAGGAAAGTCAGGTGACATTCAGGATGAGGGTGATGGAAAAGCCAATTCCAAAGGAGAAAACTGTGTTTGTTACCTGCTGTCTCCCCTTCCCATCTATCATGATATCTTTATTTTCCTAGCCCTACTGGAGAGCTCATGGCAAGAAATTCTTCCTGTCACCTCTCTGAAGCCTGTCCCAGCAGCAGGTGCTGAGAGCAGGAGCAGCACAAACACCGAGGAGAAGCCTGGAGGCACAGGAGCCCAAGGAGCAGGGTGCTCCCTGTGCCTCTCCTCTCACCTCCTCTCTTTCCCTGGGCCCACAGGATGAGCGTGGCCCCTGTGCCCGGGCCATTGAGCAGTTCCACCATGCCAGCCTGCTCAGCCACCTGCAGAGAGGGGAGGAACAGGCCCAGGTGATGGCCCAAGCCATGGCTGAGCTGGCCACTGCTCCCTACCTGCAGAGAATCTCTCAGGAGGATGACAAGCTGGTAGGTTTTGAATTCCAACACTTGTTTTGGCCTCTGCAGGCTGAGAGACAGAGCAGGAAGGGCCAGGGCAGAGTTCTGTACTTCCACCCTTGTGGGAAATGGATTTGTAGAGAATTCTTAAAGTCTGATAGAAGGCTTGCATAGAAAAAATAGAAGAAAGGGTTTTTTAAATGCCTCTAAGTTACCCCATCTCTGAGTCAGAAAAGAGCTTAATGCAACACACCCTGTGCTCTGAAGTCCTTTGTCCAATGTGGGGATCTGAAAGAGTTCTCAAATCCTCCTTCAGTGCTTTGATAGAGGAGGAGCTGATCACCTGCAAGGGTGACTGACAGAACCACCAGGACTCACCTGCCAGTACCTATTGAAAATCCCTTCTCTGCCCCCAAAACCTCCCCAGATCAGTCTGGAAAAGTGACTGCAATGATTCAGCTCTTGCTGCCTTGACACCTCTGACCTCAGAAGGCACCTGCAGCAAAACAGCCTGAATCAGGGTATAGCTGAGAAGGAGAGGGGTAAAGGAGGGAAAACTGATTTTCTGTGCTGGGTCCCAGCACCACATGCTCCCTGTCTCAGAACAAACCTGCCTGCCTGCTCCTGGTGACTTGGCAGGCTTGCTGCAGAGGTGTCCCAGGCAGAGGGTGAATCCCTGGGGCTGTTGAGAAGCACAGGCTGGGCCCTGAGCCAGCCCAGCTCCAGCAGGGGCCAGCACTGGGATGATGGCTGCAGCCAAAAGTGATGGTACCCAAGGAGGATGGGGAGAAAAGAGGAGGGGGAAACATCTCCTGCTTGCTGTGCATCAGTGGACAGAAGGTGCCTCTCCTCCTCCCCTGAAGAGACACCTTTGGCTGAGCCCTGTGCCTTGAGCACACCCCAGGAATGCTGATACCTATAGTGCCAGTAGATCTTAATTCCTTGTGTAAAATGCTTGTGAAGAGACTCCAAAATCTTCTGTTTGCGTTCCCTTTAATTTAACCCAACATTTTGGAAGAGAATTGTTTAGAGTGCAGCAATAGCACAGGTCTCAAGGACCAGTTTTCCCCAGTCTGTTCCTAAACACTGATGCTAAGGGCAGCACACCCTGGACCCAACCCTTTGTCTCTCTGTCTCTGAATTAGGAGTATCTGAATATTCTCCAGGGGCTGGGAAGGGTGCAGGGTGCCAGGACTGCCCTGGAAGGGGAGAGTGGGAAGGCAATGGTGCAGCATTTTAGATCCACAAGAATGCAAGGACTGGAGCAAAGATGAGTTTGCCATGCTCACTGTGTGCAAGATGAGTCACAAAATCATCAGAGTGCCAAGGATTTGAACTGGGGTTTAATTTGTGTATTCAGAGAGATCATTTCTCTGTGAATTCCACGCTGACTGATTGTATCTTGGTGCCACAGCTGCAGTCACTGATGGCAGATGCCATGGACATCCTGGCAGGAGGAACTGGAGAGCGTGTGTGGACCAAAATACAGAAGGTAACAGCCTGCAGCAAAGGGCAGGAGAGCAGCTTGCTCCTTGGGCAGGAAATGTCCCTGAGTCTGTTCAAATGGCAGAAGAGAGAGGAGGTACCAAGTGAAGCCTGACCCCGTGCCTTGGCCTCTGCCCGTGCTCAGGAGCAGCCCCAGGGAGGTGTCTGTGGGGCCTGAGAGGGTCTGGCTGCATCCCTGCTGTGCAAGCACCATTGCAGCTGATCTGCTGCAGCAGCAACAGTGCAGTGATGGCAGCAGCTGATGTGCCAGAGCAGCTCTTACTGGGTGGGGGGCTGGAGCCCACACCTATTCTATCAACATGGAAAGCACAGGCAGACCACGCCAAAGCACAGCTCCAGGTGGGAACATCATTCCTCTGCTGCTGCCTGCTGGCACCCCCAGCAGCACAGACACCGTCAAGAGCTGCTGTAAATCCTGCTGCTGCTCTGGTGTCCCGTTTGTGCTGGAACCCAGGGCACAGGGAATATTTCTCTGCCTGTCCTGAGAAGTCCTGACCCTCAGGGGAACGTTGCTTTTGACCTTCGTCCATGGAGAAAGCTCCCAGGACTTTGGGATGAATTGGAATCTACGAGCGTGTGCAGTACAGTTTATAGTTTTAGGGTGAAAAACTTACAGAGTTTTGGGTTTTTAGTATGGGGGTAGATAGGAGACAAGACAGAGGATTTGGGGCCTTGTCCGATCTCCTTTTTGTCCTTCATCTACTGCATTTTCTGCAGTGTTGGGAACACAAAGTGATTGGTTAGAAAGAACCTCAATACAGATGCTGTGTGAACAAAAATAAAGTAGTTATTATTTAAAAAGTAGAAATATAGTACATTCTAAGAGTTAATGGGACAAAATAGCTTTAAAAGACCTTAAATCTGTGTGTCCTGTGACTTTTGGTGCCTTCTCTTGGTACGCTAAGTCTGAGATGTAGGTGAGGTACCAAACCCTTGATGAGAGAAAAATCAACAACAACCTAAAGACCAAAAAACCCAAAGTCCTGTCCATCTCTCATTCTTGGCACAGAACTTTTTAGGGGTCTCCCCACCCAGGGGATCCACGAAGGAAGTTTCCACAGACTGGTGCCCCATGTGAGGATCGAAATCACAACCTTCAGATTATGAGACTGACTCACTAAAAGACTCACTCCACATCCCACCCAGCACCTGGGACTCGTTTTCCTGCCTCTTTCTGCCATTTGTGCTCAGGCAGACACCAGCACTGCCCCCAGAATACAGCAGGCACTTTTAATGGCACAGCAAAGTCGTGCAGACACTTGAATTTGGTCTCTGGCTGAAGAGTCCCATGGGCTCAGTGGCTGTGGTTAATAGGGCCAAGCCCTGCACTGGACCCCTGCCCTATGGGATCAGTCTTCCCCAGACTCCCCACATGCTTTTGGCCAGTCCATGATTTCCCAAGCTTTTATTTCAACTTCTCCAACACCAGGCTGCCACCAGGAGTCCTCTCTCTAATGCTCTGCACGAGCACATCACAGCAGAGCCAACCCACAGGGCTCTCTGGAGAGCCCCAAGCTCCCCGTGCTCCTGTGCCAGTGGTCTCTTGGCAGCAAGGAACCAAAGCCCAGCCACCAGTGCCCACTGAGCTTCACCAGCACAGCACTAAACTCCTTCCCATGGCATCATGCACGGTGCCATGTGCATCCCATCCCCTGAACAGGTCCCCCCTGCCAGCTCCGTGGGCAGGAGGAGAAGGCAAAGCTTCTCTCTCAGCCTCTTGGTGCCCTCAGCACCCCAGGGCAGCAGATGGAAGTGTGCATGAACCTTCCTGCCTGCCTCTCTCAGAAACATCCTCCGCCACCACACCCCACCACAGGCATGCAGACAGGAACCGTGCCTCTGTAGCACTGTAACATGCTGCCACGTGCCTGTGTAACTATATTTTCATGAGTTTAGAATCATAGAATCACAGAACGGTTTGGGCTGGAAGGGACCTTCAAGATAATTTAGTTCCAACTCCCTGCCACAGGCAGCGACATCTTTCACTATCCCAGGTTGCTCCAAGCCCGGTCCAACCTGGCCTTGGCACATCCAGGGATCCAGGGGCAGCCACAGACAAAAACACCAACCCAAAAACACCCCCCACACCTCCACTGACCCAAAGCCACCCCCCCACCGAGCCAAAGCACAGGCAGAGCTTGTGGCACAGCTCCAGGGCAAGGCCAGGGCTGAGGAGCACCTCGGGGACAGCTCAGGATCAATACAAGAGGAAGCTTGGATGAATTCCCAGTCCTTTCTGTGGAAGAGGTTTTGCAGCCACTTCTCTGAGCTACAGAGGAGTTTGATGGGAGGATCCAGGTTTACCCCTGAAAGAATTTCCTACCAAGGTCGTTGACATAAAAGCTAAGAAAGCAGGATAAATAAGAGAAATCTGCAGCTCTCTATTCCAATCAGCACTTTTTTTGTCTCTTCTGACCAAGAAGTGCAAACTTAGGAGCTTTTTAAGAATGTATAAAAAGCATGCATGCTAGAATAAAAACGGGGTTTGAAGCCTTCTGGAAATGGAGTGTGCTGTTTTGTATTGTCTCCACCTCAGCTACGACACCTTTCCTCTGTGCTGAGCCTGACAAAGCCACGCTCCACCCAACGCCTGTCAGCTCGGCACAGCAGGATTTTTTATTTTAAAATTATTTCAGCTTAAAACGCAACGGGCAGATGGATTCTTTAGATGCTCCCACGATGCGCGGTGTGCATCTGGAGCTCTGTTCCACAGCAATGAAGGAATTGAATCCAAACAGAAATGGAGAAAACAAAAATAAGGGCATCGTTGGGCTGTACCCAGCTGTCCGAGAGGAGCCTTTGTGTATTTTGGTTTCTAATGATTATCAGTTTGGAAAGAAACTAATTGCAGCAGCTTTGAAGTTTTTATGGAGGGGAATGAACTTGCTCGTGACGGCGTTTCTGTCTAACTGCAGGTGGCACTGATCGAAGAGTTCCTGAGGGAAGGACAAGAGCATTATTTAAGGACCTCATGCCTGCAAATCCTTGGAATGGAAAACATCAGCTGGACTCCAAGGAGACAGAAATACCTGAGACTGGAAAATACAAACATGTTCATTCCCAACCCACGAAGCTTGGCCACGGGGCCAAAGAAAAGGCGCATAGTTTTAGCAAAAAGTTGATTTTGTAGGTATTTTGTAGCTATGGATATCAGTTTGATAGATCTAAATCTTATTTTGCATTGTGTAACTTGAAGTTGTATTAATTTAAATTTAAGTTGTAGTCAATTGTATTTAACTGTGCAAATTTAACTTGTACTAATTTAAATGTAAGTGGGATTAAGAAGTATTTATTTGCAGTAACTTTAAGTTGTATGAATTTCAATTCAGACTGCATTTATTTGTATTTTCTTGTAGTAATTTGAAGTTGTATTTAAACTTATATTGTATTAAACTGTATTTAACTGTATAAGTTTAAGTTGTATCCTTTTAAATTTAAGTGATATTAAATAGTATTTACTTGCATTAACTTTAAGTTGCATGAATTTAAATTCAGATTGCATTAACTTGTATTTACTTGTATTAAAGTTGTATGAATTTCAACTTCTATTAAACTGTATTTGGCTTTATAGATTTAGGTTGTATTACTTTAAATGCTATTGAACAACATTTACTTGCATTAACTTTAGGTTGTATGAATTTTAAAACGTATAATATATATATAAAAATTCTATTAAATTTTATTCAATTGCATAAAACTAAGTTGTATCAGATTAAATTTAAATTATGTTAAATAGTATTTACTTGCATTAAGTTATATGAAATAAGGCTTATATTGTATTAAATTAGATTTACTTATATTAATTTTAAGTTGTATGAATTCCAATTTAAATTGTATTTAATGTTGTAAACTTCTAAGCTGTATTTGTTTAAATGTCAGTTGTAGTAAATGGTACTTAATGGTATAAAATGTGAGTTGTATAAATTTCAATTTAAATTTTATTCAATTGTGTTAAATTTTACTATGCTGTATTTAATGTAATATTGCCAGCAACACCAACCCTCTGCTCTGGGCATGTCCCGTGTCCAAACTCTGGCCATCCTGCTGGCCATTCCCCCGGCCATCCTGCTGGCCATCCCCCTGGCCATCCTGCTGGCCATTCCCCCGGCCATCCTGCTGGCCATCCCCCCTGGCCATCCCCCCTGGCCATCCTGCTGGCCATCCTCCCTGGCCATCCTGCTGGCCATCCTGCTGGCCATCCTCCCTGGCCATCCTGCTGGCCATCCTGCTGGCCATCCTCCCTGGCCATCCTCCCTGGCCATCCTGCTGGCCATCCCCCCTGGCCATCCTCCCTGGCCGTCCTGCTGTCTGTCCTGCTGTCTGTCCTGCTGTCTGTCCTGCTGTCTGTCCTGCTGTCTGTCCTGCTGGCCATCCTGAAGCCATACGCGGAATAAACAGACTCCACAACCGGGTGTAGTGATGAAGTGGGTCTGGATTGTCAGTGCCCAGCACAAGGGACATGGCTCTCGTGAAAACCTGTGCCCTGAGCCTCAGTCTGAGCCCCATCTTTATTCAGGAAGATGTTCCATATTCATTACATCGCACAGCTTTTCCATGCATACTCAACCCCTGGCGCCGCCTGTCCTCGCCTCGCGTGCTAATCAGATCCTCGCCCTTCTGGGCATGCTGTGTTTGCTGTGGTGGTCTCACAGGGGTCTCTGGTGGTCTCTGAGGCTGAAGGCCGTGGTCTTCCTCATGACCGAACTTTTGAACTTTTCTCCTTTGCGCATGTGCTCTCCGTCTCTTGGTGCTTATCTGAGTACGTCTGTCGGCCTTGATCAGCTTGGAGACAGAGGAGCTCCTTTATCTGGGTTCTTTGCATCCCTTGGTCTCCTCTGGTATTGCTCTTTATGCAAGAAGCTTCAGAAATTTGAATTTACCTATGCCCTCTGTACCATGGCAGAGGTTTCTTAAGTAAAAAAGTTAAAATTCAACACATAGCTCTACAGGCTAAACTTTAAATGCCTAATTCATATTGCTGACACAAGTGAATTCCAAAAATCTCTATTTCAGTCCTGCTGTCTGTCCTGCTGGCCATCCTGCTGTCCATCCTCCCTGGCCATCCTGCTGGACGTCCTGCTGGACATCCTGCTGACCATCCTGCTGTCTGTCCTGCTGGCCATCCTCCCGGACATCCTCCCTGGCCATCCTGCTGGACATCCTGCTGGACATCCTTCTGGCCAGAGCATGGCCTGAGCAGCTCTGGACACAGGGACATAACAGAAGGGGATCAGGAGAAAGAGAAACAGAAACAAAATGGGATGGGAACAGGAGAAACTGAAAGAGAAACACAACACGAGGAGAGCAGGAGAAAGGGAAACAGAAACAGGAACACAGGAGGGAACAGGAGAAAGGGGAGCAGGAGAAAGAGAAACAGAAACACAGCAGGAGGGGAACAACAGAAAGGGAAACTGAAACACAACAGGAGTGGAACAGGAGAAAGGAAAACTGAAACAGGAAGGGAACAGCAGAAAGGGAAACACAACAGGAGGGGAACAGGAGAAAGTGAAACGGAGCCCAACCCGGCTCCTGGGCTGGGCTCGGGGCTGGGGAGCCCTTTGTTCTCCATGCCCTAAGGACAGTGCTTGCCCCGGCGGGGTGGGAAATGGTTCTGAGCAGGGCACAAACCCTGCAGGGAGGAGCAGAGCTGCCCCTGCCTTCTCCGGGGCCCCTTTCGGCCTCAGGGCTCAGGCCCACATCTCACCCTGTCCCGGGGGCACATCTGGCACCACTCAGGTTCCCAGAGGGTTTGGGGTAGGTCAGAGCTGTCAGAAGAGATAAGGGAGAGCCCTGACTTTCCCAGAGATAAGGGACAGCCCTGCCTTTCCCAGAGATAAAGCACAGCCCTGCCTTTCCCAGAGATACAAGGACAGCCCTGCCTTTCCCAGAGATAAGGGACAGCCCTGCCTTTCCCAAGGATAAAGGATAGCCCTGCCTTTCCCAGAGATACAAGGACAGCCCTGCCTTTCCAGAGATACAAGGACAGCCCTGCCTTTCCCAGAGATCCCCCCAGCAGCTGATGCTCCACCGGCAGCCCCAGCTCATGGGGCAGCCCCTGATGAGCCTGAGCTGCCTTTTGGCCGCTGCCTTTGCTTTCCAAGGGAAGAACCTCACTCATCCTTACAGAAACTGCATTCAGGTCCTGGCATCTTCTGATTCAAGGGGGATTTTAAAACAAAAAGGCAGAAAGAAAGGGAAAAATCCAGCCCTGGGCCAAAGACTGAATGAAAAGTCCAGGGCCTCAAAGGTATTGAGCCACCTAATTCCCATGATGTTTTATCACAGACAAGAGTCTCAACCCCACAGAGTCTCAGCTGCCAGACCATTTTTCCAGGCTCTCAGAAAGGACTTGGATAAACTAAGAAATAACTGGCAAACCCCTGGTGTTCCTTTGTTCATTGTTCACGGAGTAAGTAGAAAGAAACAGTTTTGCAAAGATCTGAGCTCCTTAAACATGCAGGACAGGAAGAGGAAGAATTCTTGCTCATTGGAAATGGCATTATTTCACTGTGGAGTTGGTTTTACCAGGGGAGGTTTTATGACACTCAGGGAAAATGATCATCTGTGATGGGCAGACCTGCACCAACACACAAAGACACTCTCCACAGATCACAGAGTCACAACACACACTTTGGAAAATCTTAAACAAATCCTCCTAATAGGAGGTGATACCTATATAACTTGGGTCAAAGTTACAAGATGCTTACATAGCTTGAGTTATAAGATGCCAATATTTACCAATATAGCCAGTCATAACTTCCCATACAATGTAATAGCCAGTATATGGTATTAGTCCCTTAATGCTTAAATAAACAGAAACTCGCCAGGTGAATAACCTCAAAAATAGACAAGTTTAGCTATACTGGGCAGCAGCAGGATGTACTAATGAGAAATTGGCAAATGTAAAGCCAATTAGCCACAAAATGGAGAATTTAGACTGGTTAGATCCAGAAAGACCAAGGAACACCATAACTGTGCATGCTCCGAAAACAAAGTTGAAATGTTCAGGAAAACCTTGAGTCTTGATTGAAGAAGACCCCCAAGATCACCTAAACTGGGGAAGTGCAAGCGCAGTATAGAAGAACTAATTATAACTATGAGATAACCTTATGTAAATTAGTTCTGTGAGATAACATTAGTAAATTATGTAAATTAGATGATGTTACGATGACATTGCAATATTAAGCAATAATTACTGCATAAATAAACTACAGCACATGACAAGGGTGGGTGAGTTAGGTGGAGATATCCCCCTCACCACCAGCAATAAAATAAACAAATACCTGCTCTATAGATATTGATCTATAGGGATTTATTTCCAGTCTTTTCTGGGCATCAGAGGGAAGTGGCCTTACCATGCTGCAGTAGTTAATCCCTTCCAGCAGAGGTGCCTGTGGATCTCCCTGGATCCCCTTGCGAGGAGGCTCCATGAGCAGCAGCAGCTCCTGGGGCTGCCTGGGAGCTGCACAGCAATAAAAGCTTTTTACAAGCCCACAAAAAAGTTGAAACCAACTCTTAATTCAAGAGTCTTGAAGGAATCCCTATCCACTGGACACTGTCTGTAACACAGCACAGTGCTGCAGAGAGTTTCCCACTGGATCTGGGAAAATGCTTCAGCCGTTCTCCCTCAGCCTCCTCCCTCGGAGCCCAGCTCAGCCAAGGCCCCCGAGCCCCGCCAGGCCCCGCACGGCCGCGGCCGGGCCTGGGGCCCGCTCTGGACACGGACGGGCCTGGGGGCCCGCTCTGGACACGGCCCGGCCCCGGGGGCCGCTCTGTACACGGCCCGGCCGCTGGGCCCCGGCCCCGAGCACAGAGCTCTGCCCGCGGC
>JAYDZK010000099.1:1311731-1324151 GCA_034509185.1 Euphonia xanthogaster
CCCTTTGAAGACTGTCGTGAGTCACGGGGTGGTGTGAGAGACGGTCTGAAGTTCCCCTCATTTACCTCACAACCATCTCAAGGACAGAGACCGGGACCCTGAGTGTTGGGAAGGATGAAAGTTTGACAAGAAAGTCTCACAGATGTGTGTGCTTAGCAAAAAGATTTTTGAATGTAGAGTCTGAAGAAAGAATAGAGATGGAAGCAAGTTTTGATACAGAAGAAAATAATTGCTGAGCCAGTCTTACTGGATAACTAAGGAGGCAAAGGGTGTGTGAGTTAGAAGGGGATTTTATGGCTTAGAGCAAAGGATAAACCGAGCTCAAACAGATGTTTTTACCAAGCAGAAAGAGAGCACAGGCAAACAAGTCAGCAAATGTTGCAAGTAGAAAAAAGGTCCCAGAATTTTCCACTGCAAGAAAACTGAAAAACAACTTCTAGCTTAAATTGTAGTGTACTAACTTTTACTGATTGGAGAATAGTAACATGAATATGGTAATTATTGTAGTTATGATAGGCTATAGGTAAAAGTAAAGGTATAGATTGGTTCTACTGTATTAAGATGCTCAGCAAAGAAGAGTATATAATGCAATGTAACCAAAACCAAAGGGTCTCTAGGCCTGCCTGCAGCTGGAGCTGACAGCTGTAGGCACAGGCTCTGTTGCCCACAACCCTGGACTGCTGTAACATCTTGCATGTAATAAACTGCATTTTGAAGAGCCGCCTGGAGTCCCACATCCCTCATTTCGGCTCTGACACCTGAGGACCCTGATCAGAATTTTGGCCTGCTTGAGGTGGATGCACACCAAGATCCTGAGGCCCCTGAGCAGAGGTCTGGCCTGCCAAGTGATTGTTTGCAGGTGTATTTGCCTCCATGGTACATTGCTTCTAGCAGGGCCTGGGTAAGGGGGTGATGTGCCCTATATGCTTACACCTGCTTCATGACAATAGCCCAGGAATTTTCCCACCTCTTGGCCAAATGAACTTGCTGGGGCAACTTTGGTGGTCCCCCCACATGGAAAATCCTTCGTCTGTTTCACTACCACCATGACAAACAGAGATTGAAGCTCCCTCCCAAGGACTGAGACAAAGACCCCTATAATTCTGACACAGTACACTGACCAGACTGAAGTGAGCAAAAACGTGGTGGCCAAGGGTCTTGTTGGAGACAGCCAGGTACTGTGGAGACAGGGACACGGGGCTGGAGGTGGCCCTGTGGTACCCCAGTGTCCCCAAATCACCCCGCTGTCCCCAGTCCCCTCCATAGCCCTGAGAACCTCCAGGTCCCCAAACCACCACTGTGTCTGCAACCCCTCCCAGGTCCCCATGGCACCTTGTCGAGGGAGTAGCAGGGTGCTCCAGGAGGTCCCAATGTCCCCAGTCTCTCCTGGTGTCCCCAACCCTGCCTGGTGTCCCTGTGCCGCCTTCTAAAGGGCTTAGGCCACGTGCTCCAGGAGGTCCCCTTGTCCTCAAGCCCCACAGTGTCCCAAACTCCCCTGATGTCCCCAGCCCCTCCCAGTGTCCCCATGCCACCTTCTTGAGGACAAAGGCCAGGTACTCCAGGAGGTTCCTGCAGGTGTAGATGGCCTGGGTGTCATCGGTGCTGTCTTTGTAGCCCTTGGGGAATGGGTGCTTGAAGGCCACTGTGTTGTCCTCCTTGAAGGCCAGCACCAGCTGGTTGCTGAGCCTGAACAGGATCAGCTTGGGGACAAAGGCCACCACCTCCGTCACCACACGTCCTATCATGGTGACAATGGTCCCAAAATGGTGGGAACAAAGTCCTCCATTGTCAGGCCCTGTCCCACCCTGGTGACACCACCGTGTTTCACCCCAAAACAGTGTCACCCTATGGTTTGGGACAAAGGCCACCACTGCCATCAGCTCCTTTCTCACCACGGTGATGCTGCCATGCTTTGTCCCAGGACACCCCAGCATCCCTTTCAAAGTGTCCCCATGTCCCCATGCTCCCTCCCTAGTACCCCAGCCCCTCATGCTACTGTCCCCAAGTGTCCCCACCTGCCATCCCCACTGTCCCAGCTCGCTGTCTACCGGCGCCGAAGCCGCTTCAGCCGTGCTGTACCCAGGGCCGTGGCTCAGCAGCTGCTCGGTCTCTGGGGACACCCGCCTGTGTCACCTCAGTCTGGGTGTCCCGCCTGCTCGGTGTCACCCCCTGGTCCGTGTCCCCGCTGTTCGGTGTCACCCTGTGTCCTGGGATCACCTCTGTCCTGGTGTCCCCCCTACTCGGTGTCACCCCCCCGGTCTGTGTCCCCCTCGGTCCGGTGCCGCTCCTCTTTTCCCGTGTCCCCACTGCCCAGTCCACAGTGCCCCCTGTCACCGTTAAGCCCCCGGTCAGGACTCCCTGTCCCCGGTGTCACCGCGGTTCCCGTGTCCCCCCCACCCCGTTCTGGTGTCTTCTCTGCTCGCCGTCCCCTCTGCCAACAGTGCAGGTGCACAGCGTCCCCTGCAGCCGTTAACTCCCCCGGCCCGGTCCTCGGTGTCCCCTCGCCCGAGTGTCGCTCCTGTTCCCGGCCCCCCCTCCCCCCAGTGTCACCCCCCTCCCATTCCCCGTGTCCCTCTTGCCCGGTTCCCATCCCTGTCCCGTTCCCACTCCCGTTCCCGGTCCCTTTCCTGTATTTCCAGTCCCATTCCCGGTTCCGGATTCCCGGTCCCTGTGTCCATTCCCGGTGGCAATCCCGGTCCCGGCTCCTGTCCGCATTGCCAGTCCCAGTCCCGTATTTCCTGTCCCATCCCCGGTCCCTGTCCCCATTCTCGGTCCCTGTCTCCATTCCCGGTCCCCATTCCTGGTCCCATTCCCGTATTCCCTGTCCGATTCCCCATTCCCATTCCCTGTCCCTGTCCCTGTCTCCTCTCACCGGACGCCGCCGCCATCGCTCCGGCCCTCCCGGCCCTCACGTGACCGAGAAAACCCCGCCCCGCTCCCGCCCACCAATCCCAGCGCGCGATCGTTCCCGTATTTGCATAACCACACCCTCCGGACAGGCCCCGCCCAGCGCCGGCTGCAGCCGCGTCCGGGCGCTGTTTGCTCCCAGTTCCCTCCCAGCGCTCCCAGTAAGAGCGGGACTGGCAGGGAAAGCGCTCCCAGTTCCCTCCCAGCGCTCCCAGTAACAGCGGGACTGGCAGGGAGAGCGCTCCCAGTTCCCTCCCAGCGCTCCCAGTAACAGCGGGACTGGCAGGGAAAGCGCTCCCAGTTCCTTCCCGCTGCTCTCAGGATCGTTCCCAGTATTCTCACTATCGTTCCCGGTGCTCCCAGTATCACTCCCAATGCTGCGCGGGGCTGTTTCGGAACCCCCCCAGGGCAGAGCGCGGCTGCTTTTGGGTGTCGGCACGGGCCGGGCTGGGAGCGGAGGAGGAGCGGGAGGGAGAGGAGGGAGAGAGGAGGAGGAAAAGGAAAGGGAAAGGGAAAGGGAAAGTGAGGAGCAGGAGGAACGGGAGGAGCAGGAAAATGAGATACGGAAGAGGAAGAGGAGGAGCGGGAAAAGGAACAGCCCCAAATTCGTCGGCGGGGGGGGTTCCCCCGTCCGAGCTCACCCGGTTCCACCAGCATCGCCCCTCCCGGAACCCGCAGGTGAGCGGAGAAGGGGAGCTCGTCCCAAATCCCCCTCCTCCTGCTCCATCTCCCAGCCCAGCACGGCCCCCGGCTGCAGGACAGCCCTGCTGCCAAAGCTGTCCTGACGGGGATGCACTGGAGGGATCTCCTTGCCCTTCCCTGTGGCACAGAGGCAAATCCCATCCTGTCCTTGTCCTTTCTCCCCCAGACAATGAGCTGAGCATGGAGAGCAGGTAGGACAAATCCCCACGGCAGAACCTGGTGGAAGAGGCTGTTTTGAGCAGCTGGATGGCCCAGGAATCCAATGGGGAGGAAAAACCCCAGAGATCCTGCACGAGGAGGGGCTGCAAAAGCAGATCAGAGGGATCTGAGGGGGAAAGACTCAGCCTGGGCCATGGAGGCGGCTGGAACTCGGATTTGGGGGTCAATGAGCAGCTTCAGGATGGGGAGAAGCTCCACAAGTGCTCGGAATGTGGGAAGAGCTTCAGCATGAGTTCTCTCCCAGCTGATCTGCCACATGGGAATCCACACTGGGGAACAGCCCTACGAGTGTGATCAGTGCAGGAAGAGGTTTCAGACCAGCTCCCATCTCCTCCAGCATCAGCTCATTCACACAGAGGAGAGGCCCTTCCTCTGCCCTGACTGCGGGCAGGGCTTCAGGGACAGCTCCCACCTTGTCAGCCACCTGCACATCCACACCTGGCAGAGTCCTTATGAGTAACCTGAGTGAGGGAAGAGCTTCAGTTTGTGCTCCAATTTGATTGCCCACCCGAGGAGCCACACAAAGGAACGACACTATGAGGGCGGGCAGTGTGGGAAGAGCTGCACGCAGAGCTCCAGCCTGATCCGCCACTGGCGCATCCACACCGGGAGAGGCCCTACGAGTGTCCCCAGAGTGGGAAGAGCTTCTCCAGGAGCTCTCACCTGACCGACACCAACGGAGCCACCACTAAGGGAAGCTCTGAGAGTGCCCCAAGGGTGGGAAGAACTACATGTGCTGCTCCAGCTCCATCCCCCATGGGAGGACCCACCCTCGATGATCCCCAGTGACCCCCATTGGGCAGAGCCCGGGTGATTGTGCCAGTGATCCATGTTGGGAAGACACCTGCCTGGGGGGCTCCCCAGCCTGCTGGCTCCTAGGTTTTCTTTTCATTTCTCTTTGTCCTTTCAAGACACCCAAAATCAGAGTAAAAATAAAGACGTTGAACAAAGACATGGATGGGGACATGGAAGGATCTTGCAGGGGATGCTGAGCCCGAGTTGAGGGTTCCTGGTAGGGACTTGGGGGTTGCTCAGAGCTTTGCACACCCCAGGCTGAGCAGGCTGTTTGTGCTGGGAGAGCCTGGCAGGGGTTCTGGGGAAGCTGATCAAGGTCCTCCTGCCCTGGAACTGTCCCCATGTTCCCCCATCCCACTTCCCAGACTCCCCTGTCCAGGATGCCCCTGTCCCTGCTATCACCCCCCTTGCTCCCTGCCCGTTCTCGTGTCACTCCACTCCTGGGCCCATCCTGCTCTCATCCGAGTCCGGATTCCATTCCCAGTCTCATTCCCTGTCCCTGTCCTGTATTCCCTGTCTGGTTGCTGTTCCCATATTCCCAGTCCTGATCCGGTTTCCCTATTCCTGGTCCCACTGCGCGTCCCGCATTTTCATTTCTATATTCCCAGTCCCATTCCCATATCTCGATTCCGGATCCTAATCCCAGTCCCTCTCCAGTATTCCCAGTCCCATTCCCCGTCCCCATTCCCGCTCCCTCTCCCCATTCCCTGTCCCATTCCCCAATCCCTGTCCCCATTTCCGGCCCCTGTCCCCATTCCCGCTCCCTGTCCCCATTCTCATTCCCTATTCCCATTCCCGCTCCCTGTCCCCTCTCACCGGACGCCGCCGCCATCGCTCCGGTCCCCCGCCCGGCCCTCACGTGACCGAGGAAACCCCGCCCAGCTCCCGCCCACCAATCACAGCGCGCAATCGCTCCCAGATTTGCATAACCACGCCCTCCGGGTAGGCCCCGCCCAGCACCGGCTGCAGCCGCGTCCGGGCGCTGTTTGCTCCCAGTTCCCTCCCAGCGCTCCCAGTAAGAGCGGGACTGGCAGGGAAAGCGCTCCCAGTTCCCTCCCAGCGCTCCCAGTAACAGCGGGACTGGCAGGGAGAGCGCTCCCAGTTCCCTCCCAGCGCTCCCAGTAAGAGCGGGACTGGCAGGGAGAGCGCTCCCAGTTCCCTCCCAGCGTTCCCAGTAACAGCGGGACTGGCAGGGAGAGCGCTCCCAGTTCCCTCCCAGCGCTCCCTGTAACAGCGGGACTGGCAGAGAAAGCGCTCCCAATTCCTTCCCGCTGCTCTCAGGATCCCTCCGGTGCTCCCAGGATCACTCCCAGTGCCGCGCGAGCGGGGCCGCTTCGGGAACCCGCCCAGGGCAGAGCGCGGCTGCTTTTGGGTGTCGGCACTGCCCGGGCCCGGCTGGGAGCGGAGGAGGAGCGGGAGGAAGAGGCGGGACAGAGAAAGAGGAAAAGGAAGAAGAGGAACCGGAACTGGAGGAAGAGACGGACGAGGAAGAGAAGCAGCAGCACCAACACCGCGCGGTTCCCCCGCTCAGACCGCAGCCCCCCGCCTCCAGAACCCGCAGGTGAGTGCGGAGCGGGAGCTCGCCCCAAATCCATCGGGGGGGGGGGGGGTCTCCGGGAGGGTTTTTTTGCGGGGCAAGGGATCTTAGGATCTTCCAGGACGGAAAAGCTGAGCCCCAGATAACCCTCGGGGCGTCCCGCGTGCTCTGTCCCTGCGGGCAAAGAGGTGATATCGGGTTTGGGGCCCCCAGGGAGAGCCGGGGGGGAACGCGGGAGCCCCGAAGAGGGGAGAGGGCAGAGGGGCGATCACACAGGCTGGGATACCCCGGCTGGCTGGAGGGTTGAATAAGCCAGAGATAAGCGGGGTCCAGACACCCCTAGGCTGAAAGGGGCGCTGGCTTCTCCGGCTGCACTTGGGCAGTGGGACCATCAAACCTAACGCATTAAGCCCCCTTTTCTCCCCCCAAAGAAGGATTTCCCGTTCCTAAACCTTGGCCGGATGGAGGAAGAGGAGGCTGGGAGGAAGAAGAAGATGGCCTGGGAGCCTCAGGAAGGTGAGGAGGAAGTCACTGCCCCTTTCCCCCTCTCTCCTGCTCCATCTCCCAGCCCAGCACGGCCCCCAGCTGCAGGACAACCCTGCTGCTGATGCCGTCCTGCTGGGGATGCACTGGGGGATCTCCTTTCCCTGCCCTGTGGCATGGAGCCAAATCCCATCCTCTCCTTGTCCTTCCTCCCCCAGACCAGGAGCTGAGGGCGGAGACCAAGGAGGATGAGTCACCACAGCAGAACCTCATGGCAGAGGCCACTTTGAGTGGTTCCACAGCACAGGAATCCAATGTGGAGGAAAAGCCCCGGAGATCCCGCACAAGGAGGGGCTGCAAACGTAGCCCAGGGAGGTCAGAGGAGGAAAGATCCACCCTGGGACGGGATGGCGGCCAGAGCTCAGAGCTGGGGGTCCCCAAGCAGCTTCAGGATAGGGAGAAGCCCTACAGGTGTGGGGAATGTGGGAAGTGCTTCTGCCGAAGCTCAGCCCTGGTCCGCCACCAAAGGATCCACAGTGGAGAAAGGCCCTATGAGTGTGGGGAGTGTGGGAAGAACTGCAGAGACAACTTTGACCTGATCAACCACCAGAGGAGCCACACGGGGGAACGGCCATATAAGTGTGGGGAATGTGGGAAGAGCTTTCAGAGAAACTCCACTCTTCTGAAGCATCAGCGGACACACACAAATGAGAGGCCTTATGAGTGTTCCAAATGTGGGAAGAGGTTTCAGACGAGCACCCATCTCCTCACACACGAGCGGATTCACACAGATGAGAGGCCCTTCCGCTGCCCCGACTGCATGAAGGGCTTCAAATACAACCCCGACCTCGTCAAGCACCGGCGCATCCACACCGGGGAGAAGCCCTACGAGTGTCCCGAGTGTGGGAAGAGATTCACCCAGAAGTCAAACCTGATTGTCCACAAGAGGACCCACACCGGCGAGAGGCCCTATGAGTGTGGGCAGTGTGGGAAGAGCTTCAGCCAGAGCTCTGAACTGATGCTTCACCAGAGGATCCACACTGGGGAACGGCCTTACGAGTGTCCCGACTGTGGGAAGACCTACAGCCGTAGCGATCACCTGATGATTCACCAGAGAAGCCACACTGGGGAGCGGCCCTACGAGTGTGGGGAGTGCTGGAAGAAGTTTCAAAGCAGCTCAGATCTCCTCGTACATCAGCGGATTCACACAGATGAGAGGCCCTTCCGCTGCCCCGACTGCGGGAAGGGATTCAAGCACAACTCCACCCTGGTCACCCACCAGCGTATCCACACTGGGGAGAAGCCCTACAGATGCCCCCAGTGTGGGAAGAGCTTCAGCCAGAGGTCAGCCTTGACCCAACACCAATGGAGGCACCACTATGAAAGCCCTGTGAGTGCCCCAAGTGTGGGAGGAGTTTTGTGCACTGCTACAGTTTCATACCCCGTGACACTATTTGTGCTGCATGGTGCCCAGTGGGTACAGCCCCAGTGACCTGTGGTGCTAGTAATCTGTGTTGGGAAGACACCTGGCTGGGGGCTCTACCTCTCAATGGCTCCATGTGGCCTTGATTAATTTTTCATTTCTCTCTGTCCTTTCAAAACACCCCAAACCAAGATAAAAATAAAAACATTGAACTAAGACAAGGATGGGAGTGTGTGGGAATCTTCCAGGGGATGTGGGGGCTGTTGCGTTCCAGAGAGTTGAGGGTTCCTGGGTGGGACTTGGGGGTTGCTCAAGGCTTTGGGCACCCCAGGCTGAGTGACTCTGGCTGCACTGGGAGACCGTGGCAGAGTTTCTTGGGCAGCTAATCAAGGACCCCCTGCCCTGGAACTGTCCCCATGACTCCCTGTCCTGGTTCCCCATGTCCTCTGTCCATAATCCCCCTCTCCCTGCTGTCACTCCCCTTGCTCCCTACCCATTCCCATGTCACCGCACTCCTTGTCGTGTCCTGTTCCCATCCCAGTTTGGATCCCATTCCCAGTCTCATTCCCCGTCCTGGTCCAGTATTCTTTGTCTGGTTGCTGTTCCCATATTCCCAAGCCCATATTCCCTGTCCTGTTCCTGTTCTCATATTCCCGGTCCTGCTGCTGGCTAAACTTCTGTTCCCATATTTCCATTTCTATGTTCCCAGTCCAATTCCTGTATTCCCGTTTGCGATCCTGGTCTCATCTTCCTAATTCCCATCCCATATTCTCTCTCGGGTTGCGGGTTCCATATTCCCTGTCCCGTTCCCGTATCCCTATTCCCTGTCCCTGTCCCCGCTCACCGGCCCCCCCCGGACATCACGTGACCGGGGAGACCCCGCCCTGCTCCCGCCCACCAATCCCAGCGCACGCTCGCTCCCAGATTTGCATAACCACGCCCTCCGGGTAGGCCCCGCCCAGCGCCGGCTGCAGCCGCGTCCGGGCGCTGTTTGCTCCCAGTTCCCTCCCAGCGCTCCCAGTAAGGGCGGGACTGGCAGGGAAAGCGCTCCCAGTTCCCTCCCAGCGCTCCCAGTAAGGGCGGGACTGGCAGGGAAAGCGCTCCCAGTTCCTTCCCGCTGCTCTCAGGAACGTTCCCGGTTCTCTCCCTATCGTTCCCGTTGCTCCCAGTATCACTCCCAGTGCCGCGCGGGACGCGGTTGTTTCGGAACCCCCCCAGGGAAGAGCGCGGCTGCTTTTGGGGGTCGGCACTGCCCGGGCCGGGCTGGGAGCGGAGGAGGAGCGGGAGGAAGAGGAGGAGCGGGAGGAGCCCCAATCCCGCGCGGTTTCCCCGCTCAGGCTGCACTTCCCCCGGTTCCTGCTGCATCGCCCCCTCCAGGAGCCCCAGGTGAGCGGGGAGGGCGAGCTCGCCCCAAATCCATGCCGGGGGCCGCTGGGAGGGTTTTTTTTTTGCGGGGCAGCGAACCTTTGAATCTTGCTGGCCCCGAAACTGAGCCGGAAATACCCCTGGGCGGAAAGCTGGGGGATCCCACGTGGCGATCGCCCGGTACCAGCGGGCACAAGGGGGATATTGGGTTTGGGGATCCCCGGGAGAGCCGGGGGAGAACGCGGGAGCCCCGGAGCGGGGAGAGCGCAGAGGGGCGATCCCGGAGGCGGGGGACAAACCGGCTGCCTGGAGCGGGGTGGGGGAGGTTGGGGATGAGCGGGCTCCGGGCCACCGAGGCTGAAAGGGGCCCTGACTTCTCCAAGTGTGCTGACATCTTGGTCAGCGGGACCTACAAACCCAACGCGTTCAGCCCTTGTTTTTCCCCCAAACCAGGATTTCCCATTCCCAAACCTTGGCCCGATGAAGGAGGAGGCCGTGAGGAAGAGGAAGATGTCCCTGGAGCCCCAGGCAGGTGAGAAGGAAGAAATCAGTGCCCCTTTCCCCCTCTGTCCTGCTCCATCTCCCAGCCCAGCACGGCCCCCGGCTGCAGGACAGCCCTGGGGGAATCTCCTTCCCCTTGCCTGTGGCACGGAGGCAAATCCCATCCTCTCCTTGTCCTTCCTCCCCCAGAGCAGGAGCTGAGCATGGAGAGCAGGGAGGACAAATCCCCTCAGCAGAACCTGGTGGGAGAGGCCGTTTTGAGCGGCTCCACAGCGCAGGAATCCGATGGGGAGGAAGAGCCCCGGAGATC
This sequence comes from Euphonia xanthogaster, assembly GCA_034509185.1. NCBI lineage: Eukaryota > Metazoa > Chordata > Aves > Passeriformes > Fringillidae > Euphonia > Euphonia xanthogaster. The sequence goes on from JAYDZK010000099.1 coordinate 1,321,974, forward strand.
CCGCACGAGGAGGGGCTGCAAACGCAGATCACGGGGATCTGAGGGGGAAAGACCCACCCAAGGATGGGAAGGCGGCCGAAGCTCTGAGCTGGGGGTCAATGAGCAGCTTCAGGATGGGGAGAAGCTCCACAAGTGCTTGAAATGTGGGAAGAGCTTCACCCAGAGATCCTCTCTGATCCGCCACATGGGAATCCACACCGGGGAACAGCCCTACGAGTGTGATCAGTGCAGGAAGAGGTTTCAGACCAGCTCCGATCTCCGCAGGCATCAGCGGATTCACACAGAGGAGAGGCCCTTCCGCTGCCCCGACTGCGGGCAGGGCTTCAGGCACAACTCCATCCTCATCACCCACCTGCGCATCCACAGCGGGGAGAGGCCCTATGAGTGTCCTCAGTGTGGGAAGAGCTTCACCCAGAGCTCCACTCTGACTGCCCACCAAAGAACCCACACTGGGGAACGGCCCTATGAGTGTGCGGAGTGTGGGAAAGGCTTCAGGACGAGCTCTGAACTGACCATCCACCAGAGAAACCACACCGGGGAACGGCCTTTTGAGTGTGGGGAATGTGGGAACAGCTACCAGAGGAGGTGCCACCTGACCAGGCACATGGGAACGCACACAGGGTGGAAGCACAGGCCCGACAACTGTAAGTGTGGGCAGTGTGGGAAGAGCTTCAGATCGAACTCTGAACTGACTGTCCACCAGCGGAGCCACACGGGGGAACGGCCCTTCGAGTGTGGGGAGTGTGCGAAGAGCTTCATGTCAAAGTCCCACCTGATCTACCATCAGAGGACCCACACTGGGGAACGGCCCTACGAGTGTGATCAATGCAAGAAGACGTTTCCAATCAGCTCCAGTCTCATTCTGCACCAGCAGCTTCACACAGATGAGAGGCCCTTCCGCTGCCCTGACTGCGGGAAGGGCTTCACCCGCAACTGCAATCTCATCACCCACCGGCGCATCCACACCCGGGAGAGGCCCTACAACTGCTCTGAGTGTGGGAAGAGCTTCTCAGAGAGGTCTGCCTTGACCAGACACCAACAGAGCCACCACTAAGGGAAGCCCTTTGAGTGCCATGAGTGCAGGAAGAGCTCCGTGCACTGCTCCAGCTCCGTCCCCCATGGGAGGATCTGTGCTGGATGATCCCCAGTGAGCCCCAGTGATCTGTGCTGCTGGTGATCCGTGGTGGCAGTGATCCATGTTGGGAAGACACCTGCCTGGGGGGCTCCACATCCTTCTGGCTCCCCATCGGCACCTGCGCACATCCACAGTCCAACATCAGAAATCCATTGTGGAGAGCAGATTTGTCGACTTCTGGCCCCAGAAAAAACTCACTTTTTGCATCTTCTGGTGTCATCAAGCAACATTGGATGGCCTTGGAGGTCTTCTCCTGTTGGAGCCAGCCCTTGGGCAGTGAAGCATGTTTACAGCAAACTTTGAGACCGACCTGTCCGTGAACCCATTGACTGAGGAAGTAGGAGTTAGAAAAATTACCAAAATTAGCAAAGACAGGATGCTTGCAACTGCAAGGCAGGAATTTGATGCCTAAGCAATATGTAAATGTTAACCAATTAGAGATAGCTAAGGGTGCGTGCTTGCCTCGTGTATCAAGCGGAACAACCAATTATATTATGCGTGATCACGTGCAAGGAAATAAGTAAGTGTATAAAAGGAAAACCCTTTTGATTAATAAATGGAGCTTACTGCTGATTTTATCTACACCGTGTCGGTGTGATCGCTCCCCTCTACCTGGCCGCGGCATTCTCCAACATAAATCTATCAGTTTAATTCTGTCTGGCCCACGGGCATCTTCCACAGCCAAAGGGGGACGGACTGGGGCAAAACCCCTGATTTTGGAGACAGTTGGGTGGAAACCCCTCCAAAAAAGGTTCTTCCCACCCACCCAAGCACGTGGATGCTCTGCTGGCAGGGACACATAAATCCTTTTTGTCCTTGAAATGGTTTGGCCTTGAAACAAAAAGGTTTCTGTTCATCCCTTTGAAAGCCGTGAAATTGAGCTATTGAAAGTCACTGCATGACTGATAAGAACTATAACATCCCATTGGGAGATGCCCTGCCCAGAGGGAGGAGCCAAGCATTGCTATCCAGATATAATCTGGAGATTCTGGAACACCAGCACAGCTTCCCACTGGATTCTCCAGAGGAACAGCAGCTGCTTC